>CM045765.1:61620404-61823980 GCA_025200525.1 Camellia lanceoleosa
CCCCATTTTTGACCGTCCTCAAGACTTGGACATCACCGCTTGAACACCCGGTGATTATCCATGTTTGTGTTCGTTTTGAGTCCCCGGAGGTCCCGACTGCACGTGCCCTCGGATCTCTTAACGGTTTGTTCTGCTTGGTTTTCCACCAAGGCTTGTGTGTGTTGCATTTGAGGGTAGGGAAGGCTTGTTAGCCATCCTAGAACCCACCGCTGCCTCATACCTCCACCGGCTCTCCTTGTAGCCATCGGCACTATTTTATTCAAATCCTTGGCCGATCGGCCTTTGTATGATGCCGGCGGCACATTTTTGTGCCGGTGATGTTTGGCCGGGTGACCCTTCGAACCCCTCGAGGATGGTGCATGCCAGTGTGCCGGTGGATTACACCATCACCACTCCGTATGAGGATTGACCCTTGCACCCTTGACCCTCCTTGAAGCTTCTAGAAGCTTGAACCCTGGCCAAGCTTCTTGGAGAAGCTTGGCCGGTATCTTAGCTTCCTTGGAAGCCAGAACCCTGCACCCTTTGGCCTTACTTAGTCATTAAGTTTTGGCTTAGTTTTTGGCTATATATACTTGCATTCATCTCCATTGTTTAGGGTTAGAACTTTTGAGACAAAAACCGAGCTCATATACATATATTTACGCCATATATCTATATCTCCCTCTCTCCCGTCTTGTGGGTGTGTTCTTCTGTCCAAATAGTCGGTTTTAGCTCATTCTTGCACCATTACACACACTATTGCACCTAGCTCCGAGATTGGGAGACTTGGAAGTTTGTTTTGAGTGATCTTGGACTGGTTTTGATCACTAGGAGAGGGCTGGACCTCCTGTTCTTCATTGGATCTTCAAGGGTGAGCTTTTCACTTTAGTTTCCCCATTCTTGCAACTACTTTTTACCCTCTTTGCTTTGAGTTTTTGAGTTTGTGTTTAACATAAAAAAGTCTTGTTTTTACTTGTTCTTGAACCTTCTTTAAGGTCATTTTATGGTTTGAGTCAAGCCTCATTACTTTAAGCCTTGTTTGGCCATCTTTGGTGCCTTTTTCTTAGGCCTTCTTGTTTTGGTGTTCTTTGCTATTCTCACCACTGAAAACCAGTGAGTTTTCAGTGGTGAGGATGATATTTTCGAGCCTTATTTAGGGGGGGGACACCCCTCTCCCCTTGGTCCTTTATTAGCCTTTGTATTGGGCTTATAGCATAGCATGTGTGCATGTGTGCATTTGGCTTCATTTCAGGACTTTTTGGGCTGTTTTAGGTCATGCTTGATCTCTGTTTTTAGTTGGAATTGTAGCCTCTAACATGCTTCTCATACTTCCTTTGAAATGCTCTCTTGTGCCTAAAAGTATGCCATGTTTTGAGGTCATGATTTTTGCATGTTTTAGTTTAGTTTCATGAAGATACTAGCATCTATTTGCCATGCAATAGGACTGTGAGCCACTGTTTTGGACACCCTTGGTATGCTTGATGTGCATATTTTGCATTTTAGGCTTGTAAACTTTGCTTCCATGGAGTTCTAGCATGATTGACTTGTTTTGATCTAGTGATTTGGCATCATATTAGATCCCATTTCATGTCCATTAGTCATGTTTGCATGTTGGCATATGTGGCTTAGCTCATGTTTTAAAGATATGCTCTTGAATGCTTTAAAATAGACATTGTGCATGCTTCCATGTTTGGTGCATTTTTGGGGGTACCATGGGAGGATTTGGGTGTCATTCCACATGCTTAAAATCTGTTTTTGTTTGTTGAATGCATGTCATGAGTGGTTGTATGAATGATGTCAAATTACTCTCTTTGGTGTCCTAGACTTGGGCCCATTGAATAGCATGCTTATGTGGCATTTTCATCATGTTGTGAGGCTTGTTTTGCCACTGTTTTTGGGAGTTTGAGGGCTGCCCTCTATGGCTTAAGTCCATTGTTGCATGCTTATTTCATGATTGTTGCTTGCTTGGTCAATATAGCCTTGAATGTATGCTTGTTAGTTCCATGTTAATTGGCCCATCTTGCATGCCATTTGTATCCTACATACTTTAGCTCTTTGCATGCTTAACATGATAGCTTGCATTGCATTTAAGCCTTGCTTGCATACTTGCATCTCATAGCTTGGTTTGGGGTTGTCAAGCCAAGCCTAGGATTGAGGGAAGTTCACATTTCAAGTGGTGTAACTCACCTCAATCCTTGGTCACTAAGGCCCTTGATTTCCCCATGATAGGGACTTAGTATTCATTTGTTGTGTTGCATGCATATTTACATTAAAATGAGCAATCTTGGTTCCTTAGGCTATCATGCATCAAATGCACAATTGATAGCCCTAGAACCAAGAGCCACACCCCCTTGAGTCCCTAAACATGACAGGAGATGTTGGACATGCTCACATTTGCCCAAAAACCATGCCTATGCATTGCTGTCTGTTGCTGCTGCTGTCATCTGTCTGGTGCAGGAACTTTATGCCGACCGGCAGAAAATATCGCCGACCGGCACTATTTTTGTGCCGGTAATTATCAAGTGCAGCCGGTGGCCACTGGAAGAGGCCGATGACTACACCGCCTGGGTGGATCATTTGAGCCTCTTGGAAGGTATTCGAAGTTTTGAGAATTTTTGGAGAGGCGAGCGATAAAGAGCGATGTAGTGCCAAGGTGTGGGCTTTTCGGGCAAGGCGGGCATCGGACATGCATCATTCGCGCATCCCAAGGCAGGGCCGAGGCCCCATTTCATTTCACTTAGATGCTTTAATTTCAGTACTTAGAAATTTGTAATAATTTATTTGTTCATTTATTCTTCGGTCTGTATTATTTATTTATTCGGTCCCTCGGCGAGGCGAAAATGTAATAAGTGTGTGTGAGTGGGTGTATGTCTTCCAATCCCCATTTCTTTCTTCCCTTTTATTTACCTGCTTATGATGGTAGATTAGGGCATATTTAAATTAGCATAACAGCATGAAAGCATGTTTGCACTCATTCATCTGTTTACATGCATCGGGCTCGGCACATCATACAAACTGCATCGTACTTTCAATTCCAAATTGAATACGTGTTATTTGTATCATTCCATATGCCATGTTTAGGACAATGGTACTGCCTGGATTACATCTTTGCATGTGTTGCATTAGACATCTCAGTATGCTTAGGTCCATGCATGGATTTCTAATAAGCTTCTGTTTTGGCTTGGAGTACTAGGTGAGCTTTTATGCTTTAGCATATCACATGTGTGTGAGTGTTGACATAATAACATGACTACCATGAGGCTGAGTGCTTATGTGATATAACTGCTTGAATGCCTGTGGATGGAGGTCGAATTACCTGAATTGGGATAATACATTAAAATTGTGAGTTTTAAGCCCACTAGATAGTGGCAAAATCATCTTTTTTTTCTAAAGCCCACTCAAGGGTGGCAAAACCCGCATTTTAGCCTACTTACGAGTAGCAAACTATTTTCCAAACGAACATGTAAAGTTTTATTCCAATTTAGGCGATTTGGTCTATACTTGTTTGCTGTGCACATAACATAGTAAATCTAGGCTAATAACCAGAATAAGAACACGTAATGTTTTCAAAATCAGATATCACGGTTAGTAGAGGCCGGTCTTCGGACCGGGCGAAAGGGGGTGCTCATAGCTGACCTTCCCCGATCGTACCCAAGCTCCCGAGCCAAGACCACTTTGGTGATGACGGACTTGTGGCCTTCGGCACCGAGTCAGGGTTTCCTAAATTTCCCAAAAATAAAATATTTAGGTGGCGACTCTGTAATCTGGCAAAGCAGTCCATGTTTGGCACTACTTTTCAAAAAATCTGTTTTCTCAAACGATTTGCCGGATTTGGACTCTTTGGTTCAGATTTAGAACCGCGACACAAAGGGAGTCCGAATCAGCCGAGGTCCCTCCGCCGGACGTCACTGATTCTGGCGACTCATTGAGGACTTAGAGAGCTTGACTCGAACTCGTGATATCCTGTTTTGACTACACTTGCGTGTTTCTTTGCATTGCATGTGCATTGGTGCGCCTAGGATACCGTGTTGGCCATCTGCTATTCCTAAGCGGTTTGCCGGAGGCTTGTCTTGTCAAGGCATGTCCATAAGGCTGACCGGTTGCGGGCTCTGCCAGCATGGGAACACAAACCCGGTTCTCGGGGCACCCTTTTGGACCATTCGACCTAGTTGCATAGTCGGAATCCGTAGTGACCATTCCAAACTAGGACAGGTTGCTTACCCGATTTAGGTTGTTTGAAACCGCTGCGTGCGTAGTGAAACCCTAGCTCTTGACAAAATAGGACAGGGAAACCCTACCCCAACATAGGGGTGTTTTGGTTCTCATTTACTTGCTATGTGCTTTAGAGTGTAACTCTGCGAGGAACATCTGAATCGGTTGCAAGTTTAAGTGTCGGGCAGGGCATCGATGTCGATGTTTTGGGAATCAGTTGTCTGTGGATATCAGATTCAGGCCTAGGGGCAATGGTTCATGAAATCAGTGATCAGTGTTTGAGAAACAGTGCATCCAGCATTCAACCGTTTACTTTAAAAATACCCGACCGTGTGTTGTGTGTTTATTTACTTTCAAGATTATCTTTGTCCGATTATGCATTTATTTATACGCTTTATTTATCTTTTTATTAGGTAGTTGAGCACAATTGCCACCGATCCGATAGATATTCCCCAAGCACCCTGGGTCAGAGGCCGTCGACTCCTTCGATCTGAGGATCTAATAGACGGACAACCAGTGTACTACTCGCTACCCCGGTTGCTAAGCGAGGTCGATGAAGCGAAAACATGATGCGTGAGCAGTTCAGAGCTTTGTCTACCCCAGTGTTCGATGGGGATCCGGATTACATGTCACCAACAGAGAGGGAAAATATACCAGTAATTCAACCAGAACAAAATAATATGGCTAGTTTGGAGGAGATGGTGCGCCACCTTCAAGAAAGCATGAAAGCGATGCAACAGGATGCCGTCCGTCGAGCCGGAACCGCCCGAACAACGAGCCGATTGTAAGAAAACGGCGAAGACAATTGCAGATTGGGCGACAAAGCGGAGCATCTGCCAGCATCAAATTCCTCCCCGAGAGTTCCTAATCCGGAAACGACCAATACTCGGTGATCTGAGAACTTCCCAGGACCACCTCCACCTCGGCTCCACCCCAAATCCAACCCATTTGTCAAAAACACCCACCAATTTACGGACTCTCCTTTGAGTTCGAGGCCCCCACCGCATTAAAGGTGAGCAAGCTTGAGAAGTTCAAGAGATCCCAGAGTCAAGACCATCACGACATTGAAGATGGATACACTGAGCCGTGTGTGTTGCGGATCGGTTCAAAATGCCTCATATCGATCGGTTTGATGGGTCCGGACCCCATGGTACACCTAAGATCATTTCGGACGTTCTAAGGCCAATGGGCCTCGATGAGCTCGAAGTTGTCTTTGTTCGGTCGGACCTTGTCAGGAGTGGCATCCGCGTGGTATGCCAAACTAGAAGATGACGTCAAGAGAAATTGGGATGAAATGGCCGAGGCCTTCATCGCGCAATACTCGTACAACACACAGATTGAGATTACGACTCGTGATCTCGAGACAACCAGACAAGAGCCTAAGGAGAGTTTTTCAGAGTTCGTAACCAGATGGAGGGCCAAGGCTTCAATGATGACCTTGAGGCCTACGGACAAAGACCAGATTCGGATGATTGTGCGCAATCTACAGCCGAAATTAATGCAAAAGATGATAGTATTCCCATTTCCCACCTTTTCTGACCTCCATGAAATGGGGGTGCAGATTGAAGATGCCTTGAAACAAAATTTGGATTGATAATGACCGAGCAACCCGACGAACTTTCAACCGTGGTAGCAATGCAGAGGCGGCGTCCTGGCTGCAAGAGCTAAGTAAGCATGGTCACCACCAACCCCCCTCCAAGGAATACGGCAGCTACGCCATTCTCCGGCGCGTCCGGAAGCAACCCGCAAACAACCAAATACCCACCCAAGAACACCCGAACCTTTGCTCCACTATACATGCCCCTATCCAAAGCTCTGGGGGGTTTGATTAAGAAAGGGCACCTGAAGCCCCTGGAGCCGCGGCCCCTACCAGAAAAACTTCCCCCTAACCATAACCCGGCCAAGTACTGTGCGTTCCACCAACAGCACGGTCACGACACCGACCAGTGTTATCGGTTACGCCATGAAATCCAGGATCTCATTGATAATGGGGTGATTTTACCTCCTGAGAGACCCAACGTTACTACAAATCCCCTCCCTACATACAACCAAGCTCCACCACCCAAAAGACTCAACTTCATCCACATTGGGGGCGTGTCTTACGACCCTAGTATCTACATCACACCTACTCATCTGCCCAAACCAGAGGTGTCCCTTCCCGATTGCACCAACTTGTGCATGATAGGCACCTCCATCACCCAACCTAAGCCAGTGGTGGTGACCGCCGAGAACAAAGGAGAGGAGATCCCGAAGGGAAAACGGGATGTTGAGCCGAAGTCTGCGGGATTTACAGCTTGCATGGAGAAAACGTATAGTCCGAGTGACTACATTTTACCGATAGGCCAGGATGTGTCAGCGGTAAAGCTTCCACCCAGAGGAGAACTGTGTGTAATCCAAGGAGATAGCCTAGGACAGGAAGTAGATAGTGTAACAACCGTGGGAGAGGACTTTGC
Source organism: Camellia lanceoleosa (assembly GCA_025200525.1). Taxonomy (NCBI): domain Eukaryota; kingdom Viridiplantae; phylum Streptophyta; class Magnoliopsida; order Ericales; family Theaceae; genus Camellia; species Camellia lanceoleosa. Next base: position 61,627,049 of record CM045765.1, read on the forward strand.
CAGCCTTCGGTTTTACTACAACCAAGATCCAGAGGACTCAGCGGTCAACTGGTTCGATTATGGAAAGCAATGAGAGGCCATTGGGTGGTTGGACGATCACCCGGATGTGCTAGAAGAGTTTGACGAAGGGAGCCCAGCGAGCAAGAACATCGATAACGGAAGGTTGAAAAAGCAGTATATTGTCGGAGAGCGCAAGACGAAGAATTCGCTTCGGGATTGGAGCATCTTGACCACAGAATCGTTGAACAACCGGATGTGTTAGCACGGTCGGAACAGAAAGGTTTGAGGAATCGAGAGAGCCAGAAGGCAAAGGCCCATGTAAAATTTGAAACCGTAATGCCTGAACGAGATAATGCTACGATGCGAGAATGGAAAGTCGTAGTGAAATGCGAACAGACCATGCGACAGATGTTTGTCGATTCTTGATGGGATGTGGTGGGAAGATGAGGATCTTTGTCTTGCCCATCTGACGAAGAGGCGGGAAATGATCAACGGACGGTACACGGTACTGGGGAAATTGACCATATGACACGGAGTGGGTATTTCAAACCCCACACTTGGATCAACTGAGGCTTCGGGAAGGACAAAGAGAATTTGAGAAGCGAAGAAGCTTTCGAAGAAGCCGTACTCAAGCGGTGAAAAAGATACAAGCAGATATCTCTATTTGGGAATTGCTCATGGCTTCTCGAGTGCATAGGAGGTCATTTTGTCGACCATGGATAAGGCAAAGCTCTCAATAGAAACAACACCCGAGCGACTAGTAGGGTTAGTCTTTCAGGAGCTACCCGATGTTGGCGTTCTTGATAAGGAATTACGCTGAGGGCACAAATCACAACAAGCTACTCTACATCTCCGTGGAGTGTAGAAACAAATGGATACTGGTAGTCCTTGTCGATCTGAGGTCCGCCATCAACGTCGCCTGCGAGGCGACTTCTGTGATCGGTCGAAAGTCGCAGACTTTGTACCAACGATCCAGTCATCAGGGCATATGACAATACAAGCCGAGAGGTGATGGGAACCGTTAAAATCCAGACCAAGGTTGGGCCGGGACAACAGGAAATAGATTTTCATGTCTTGGAAGTACCTGCAACTTTCAATTTGTTGTTGGGATGGCCGTGGCTGCATCAGGTGAAGGCGGTATCATCTACTTTGCACCAAATGGTGAAATACCCCTATGGGAAGGGAGTAGCCATCGTCTTCGGGAATTCATCGATTCATCCACCACCGGAAGTATCCACGCCTGTTCTGGAGATAGAGCATGGCCTGGAAGATGTGTTCATATCGGGTTTTACCTTGGCTGAGGCTCAGGTCGTACAGAACGTCATGGCCACTAACGAAGGGATATATGTTAGTGCCCAAGCAGTGTACCTCATGAACAAACTCCAATACATCCCCGGGATGGGATTAGGGAAGAGCGGCCGTAAGGGCATTGCAACCTTGGTGAAATGCCGACAACCCTCACACCTTGGCTTGGGTTACACCCCACCAAGGAAGATTGGGTAAGAAGGGAAAAGAGATGGTGGAAGAGCCAAAGCAAAGCAGATAGAAACCTTTTGAATTGATGCGGCCCATCCAGGTACCTTGAGCAGACGTTTAGTAGGGAGAAGATTTCCCATTCTGTGGTTTTCGAGCCATGGTGAATAAAGAAAAAGCATGCGGGATTTGAGATTTTCTTCGACTTGCGATTATCCGGGATGATGTTCTTTGAAGAGCGAGCAGACCCGACAGTTGGTGAACATAGCAAGGAATTGGAGTCTGCGGACCTGAGTTTGAAATGGGGGTATATGGCATGTCTGCTTTGAGATCCTTTGATCAACCCGGTGTGCTTGCAGGATGACTCCTCGGTGTCCATGATTGGAGATGAAAGCGGTGTGGGCCAACCAATGGCTATTTTGGATCGTCCATCGCACCCTCCCTCATCTGGCGATCTGAGGAGGATTTTTATCAAGCGACCGGGTCGGTAGTGGCGGAATCTGATTCATCGAGTCTTGTGGGTGAATCGGGTTCAGCTCGTCTGATCTGAGTCCGGTATTCTGGGAGTGATAACCCGGATGCCTGATCTGTCGGTCGTCTTTTCTTTCTCTTTTGAGTCTGTTATATGAGAGGAATTGGACTGTTTCGGAAGTACATAATGAGAATGAGTCTTGTGGTTTAGAGTATTTTTAGTGCCTTTGGTTTATTGCTTAAATCAGGACTTTCAAAATTTTGATGAAAGCAGCGAGGACGAAATTCCTCGGTTTTGCAGCGACTAATTGAACAAGAGCAAGAGAGGTTTGTTAAACCCTTAATGGATGAAATCACTACCGTGAACATTAGTCTTGAGAAGGACCCGGTGGTCGGATCGGGTCCACGTTGTCTTCGGAACGCGAGCGCTTAGTCGCTTTATTAACAGATTTCAAAGATGTTTTCGCGTGGTCCTACGAAGACATGCCTGGAATCGATCCTGAGATTGTACAGCATCGGATCCCTCTTGACCCCGAGGCTCGACCTGTCAAACAGAAACTCAGGAGGATCCGCCCCAATTGGGCCATTAAGATCAAAGAAGAGGTCACCAAGCAGATTGACGCAGGCTTCCTGTTGGTATCAGAATATCCGACTTGGTTGGCCAACATTGTACCAGTGCCGAAGAAGGATGGTAGAATCCGGGTATGTGTGGACTTGAGGATTTGAGCGAGCGGTCAGAAGGATGACTTTCCCTTGCCACATATCGACGAGTTGGTAGATTTCACAGCGGGGCATGCTTTGCTCTCATTCATGGATGGCTTCTCAGGCTATAATCAGATAGTAATGGCACCCGAAGATCGGGAGAAGACTGCTTTCACCACCCGTGGGGTACATATTGCTCTGAGTGATGCCGTTTGAAATTTGAAGAACGCCGGGGCTACATATCAACGGCCGCAACTACAATATTACATGACATGATCCATAAAGAGGTCGAGGTGTATGTGGGCGACATGATTGTCAAGTCCAAAGAAAGAGAGGGCCACTACGCCTTGCAAAAGTTTTTCCAAAGGATCGGGAATTTAATTTGCAGTTGAATCCTCAGAAATGTACGTTTGGTGTTACAGCGGGAAAAATGCTGGGATTTCTGATTACACAAAGGGGCATCGAAGTCGACCCTTCTAAAATCAAGGCCATCTTAGAAATGCCACCACCAATGACTGAAAAGGAGGTGCGAGGCTTTCTGGGTAAAGTGCAATTCATAAGGCGGTTTATCTCAAAACTAACCTTAACTTGTGAACCACTTTTTGGTCTCTTGAAGAAAGGAACGAAGTTCCAATGGGACGGCCGATGCCAAGCCGCATTTGAACAGATTAAAGAGTATCTACAAAATCCGCCCGTGTTGTCACCACCAAAGCCAGGAAAACCGTTGATACTGTACCTGTCAGTAACTGAAACCACAATGGGCTGCATGCTCGCGCAAGAGTCGGAAGACAAAGTAGAAAGGGCCATCTACTATCTGAGCAAGAAGATGTTGGATTACGAGACCCGCTACACTCCGCTAGAGAAGGCTTGTTTGGCCTTAGTATGGGCTCTGTGAAGGCTGCGGCACTACTGTTAGCTCACTCTGTAATGTTTGTTTCACGACTTGATCCCATCAAATATCTTTTAGAAACCGGTAACTACGGGTAGGCTAGCTCGTTGGTTCTTGTTGCTCTCGAAATTTGACCTCAAATATGTGACGCCAAAAGTCTGTAAAAGGGAGAAGCGGTGGCGAGTTCCTTACCGACCACCGGTCGAAGGGATGAAGCGGTTGAGTACCTATTCGAGATGAAGCTATTACGCGTCGAAGATGAAACACGGGCGATGTACTTTGACGGGCGTCAAATCAATACGGATATGGGATAGGGTGTTCTTGATAGCGCCGGCGACTCCGTATCCCTTTAGCATTCAAGCCAGTTCAAGGTCTCGAACAATGAGGCGATACGAGGCGTGTATTCTTTGGTTTAGAAAGCGCCCTAGAACTAGGGGCAAGGCGGTTGGATGTCATTGGAGACTCGAACCTAGTTGTGTCTCAAGCAAAAGGAGATTGGAAAGTGAAGGAGGAAAAGATGATAATATACCACGGACCTTGGATTTGTTAATCCCTCGGTTTGAAAAGCTAAATTTCACTCACTGTTGAGAGAGAACAACGAGGTTTCAGACTCTTTAGCAACTCTATCCTCCATGATAGACATCCCATCTGGGATCGTCCAGTCATTGTCGACCAGAAGTTTGCACCTGCCTACGACTCAATCTCTGCCATAGATGAAGTACAAGATAACAACCCTTGGTATCACGATATATGGAACTTCTTGGAAAAGGGGGCCTATCCACCAGGAACAAATGCCAAGGACAAGAGGGCCATCGGAAGAATAGTACATTGATTTATCATCTGCGGAAAATTGTACAAGAGAGGTGATCTGGGAATGAACAGTCTGTGTGGGGAAGCCGAGGAGTCGAAGCGCCTGATGGAGGCCATCCATGGAGGAGAATGTGGGGCACATATGAACGGGGTGATGCTGGCATGAAAAATTCTCAGACAAGGCTACTACTGGTCTACCATGGAGGAAGATTGTATCGGTTTTGTTCGGCGATGCCACAAATGCCAGATTCACGCGAACCGTATAAACATCCCGCCATCAAAGTTGTACAACATGACATCACCATGGCCATTCTCAGTCTGGGGAATCGATGTGATCGGAGCTGTTACCCCGAAGGGGTCGAATGGGCATGAGTATATCTTGGTAGCAATAGACTATTTCACAAAGTGGGTCGAGGCCCAATCTTACGCCGTGTTAAAGGTTTCGCAAGTCACAAAGTTTATCAGAAACAACATTATCTGCCGTTATGGAGTCCCGAATGAGATCATTTCGGACAGTGGTTCTCACTTCAAGAAAGAGGTGATTGATTTGCTGGAGAAGTATAATGTGGCTTTTCATAAGTCATCCACATATCGGCCGCAGACCAACGGAGCAGTTGAGGCCGCCAACAAGAACATCAAACACATACTACAGAAGATGGTAGAAACCTATCGGGACTGGCCAGACAAGTTGCCATTCGCTCAGAGGGCTCTGGGACTTCAATTAGAACTTCAACTGGAGCAACTCCTTATTATTTGGTCTATGGGATGGAAGCCGTTCTACCGATTGAGATTGAGGTTCCATCATTGCAGTCTTTGGTGAGTGTCGAGATAAATGAGGATTAGCGTGAGTAGGTTCGAGGAACTTATGCTCTTTGATGAAAGAAGGTTGAAAGCCATACCATGTCCAAGGTTATCGGTAGAATCGCCTTTCAACAAGAAGGTTAAGTCCAGAATTTGAAGGAAGGAGATTTGGTGCTCAAGGACAACCGAGCTCCATCTACGACCCAAGGGCAAGTTCGAGACCTAATTGGGCGGGTCCCTATATCATCAAGTCTATATGGTCGGGTGGGTGTGGTTACGATGGACCTAGATGGCCTAGAGTTCTCCCAACCGATCAACATGGATAAGTGAAGAAATATCACCTGAGAGGCTCGCTGGGCGAAAACCGGAAGGCGACCTAGGCAAAATTGAGCACGAAAAATTAGAAAATATAAAAACCGAGCTCATAAGGTTGAAAACCGCAAAGGCGGCCTTGGCAAAAGTTAGGCGCAAAAGGAGAGTGAAAATACTCGAGTGAACCCAAGCACGAACTACGTGGGCTTGATTCCCATCCTTGGGATACGTGGCGACTTCATCACGAAGTTGACCATAAACATTTTCCCCGATCAGCTTTGTCTATTTGATCATCTTGGTCATCTTTGTCCATCAGCATTCATCGCAGTCTCCGGTGCAGTGCTATTCAGACTAGGGGCAACTTTCCGTTGCCATGCAGCGCCGCGGCACCATTCAAACTAAGGGCAATTTTCCAATTGCAGGAATCTGGGGTTGTGCATCTCAGTGACAAATTTCAGGCGTGTCCAGTTCTGATCCATATCGAAAATGGTTTTGAGAAGTTTTAATAAAGATGACTTTGTTCAAATAAATCTTTTTACAACTAAGACCATTTCTGGACCAAAACGGAAAATTTTCAGTACCACAACCTTCAATTTCATTGATTTCAAATAGAGTTCTCTTGCTCTTGCATACAATCGAAGTTGTTTTTTATTACATTCATAAAGAAAACTTGAAAAGTACTAATAAAGCAATAAATCCGGGGCATGGTCAAGTCAAATGTCCCTGCGCCCCCTCAGCTTGGTGAAGCCTCGATGCCAAAGTGGGTCCCTCTGTGCCTCTTCATTAAGCCAATCCAAGCACTCATCGGACAAAGTACAATTGAAGGTGGGAGGCGGGGCCGAGTTCTCTCGTCCTCCATCTTTGTGGCATCTGCAGACGGTGTGTGCCTCGGATTAGGAATGCTGTAGGGTACTCTATCCTTCCGTGAACAAGTCTCGATCATGACCAAAGCTGGCGCAGGATCGGAATGGGAAGTAGAAAACACGATGAGTCAAGCCAATCAACTAGATCCCGGTGACGGGTCATACTATAACTCATCATTGGGAGATTGAGCCATGGGCACCGCCAAGCAATGCGATCTGCAGACAAACTGCACATCCACTCAAACCACCAACTCCCATCAAGAGCGTCAACTAGGCGTTGCCTGAAGAAATAGCCGCGCGCTGAATATGCTGGGCAAGAGTCCACAACCTTCAGTTTATCCATTAACCACACCTGGGGAGGGATAAAAAAAAAAATTGATGAGAGAATAAAGAATAGAGAGAAGTACGATGAGAGAAAAAGTAAGAAAGGGGGTTTTTGTGAGAAAAACCGAGCCTGAGAGCCGAGTGATGTGAGCAAACATAAAAAGTGAGATAGGGTGGGAAACATTACCTGCAGTAATAGTGGACTCCCTGCTAATCTGGTCGTCTCCCGACGATAAAAGGCGTCTAAACCTAGCGATGTCTCGGCCAGGACCATGGCACATGGCTTTGCCCTCCTTCAAGCCTTGGGCAACTTCAATCAACAGGACCTTTGGATCCTCCGGAACGAGCGAGCGAAAACGAGATAGCATGCATAGGCAGAGGCGTCTGCCGAAAGCCTTGCGATAATGGTCGCCACGATCACCGGTCTCGAAAAAGCGACAAACCGGACTCGGAACATCTAGTGCCCGTCACAAATCGGAAACGAGCATCGGGTATGGAGAGCCCACACATTTGTCCTAAGGCTTGAGTATGGCGAAAAGCGAAATTGGGGAAATTTCCTCATTGCCCAGATTCCATTAGAGCTTGGAAATCTTGAAAGTGGGACACATCTCTTGCCGCTAAAGCTAAAGACATGTGTTACGGGTTCGAGAACCTTGCCGCGGCATGGAGGAACGGAAAATGCAGCGTGCGGCGCCAAAGTGAATAGTGCGTTTATCTTAGCAGGAAACTCAGCTTTTCCGAGCCGTCTAAGTTGTTAATCCAAGTTGCGAGATTTTGGGCAAGAAATTCCTCCATTTGGAGTCAATCAGTGTGGAAATGAAGAAGACTACGAGGCTAAGATCTTTTGCAGAAGATAAGGTTGAGTGGAGGACACATGTCAACATTCTTTGGTGCGAGACGATCTCTGACCGACCGGCGATAAAAGTGCCGACCGGCCACAATTTTGTGCCGGCCGACCAAGTATTATGCTGATGGCAATTATCTTCGGCCGACGACCTTTGAGTCCAGCCGATGGTCTTCCTTCTATGATTTCTAAGCTTTCTATGCTGAATATTTGGGAATTCCACCCCTCCCAGCACTCTTCGGTGATTGATTCCCGTTGAGTCGCGCGTATTTGTTTATCGAGTTGTTGTATATTTGCTCATCGAGTTGTATGTCACTCACTTTAAGTCTTTGATGTGACTAGCAAGTTGTGCTTACACTTGGCTAGTCTGTCGAGTCTTTGACTTGCTTATCGAGTTGTAGTTGGTTTACTACCTGATTATTACGATGCGATGCTTTGTTTTCATAAACACAAGTTTCAGTTTCAGTCACATTGTGGTGTGAAACCTTGCGATGCGATGCATAGAACATGCAAATGCAATACCTTTTGAATAAATAGTTGTTTCATCTCCATCATATGTTTTGCAAAAATACACGATTTTGAGAAATAAAACCTGCCTCAGGCAGTGCAATGTGCTTAAACTCCTAGTAAAAAGGAAAGTAAAGCAAGAGAATAACGAGTAGCGAGGTCTTTGAGTTTGACATTGGGAACCTCCTCCTTTCGGCCATCGCACCCTTTTTGCGCCTTTGTTCGGGTCAGTCATGTGATTTAGTATCTTCATCGCTTAAGGCAGTCCAAGAAATGGCACCTTCAGAATATAAGCGAAGCTTCGAGTTGACCTCGTACTACAACTTTCGTGAGCGATGCTCAGAACGCGCGAAGGATGTCCCTTCCCGTATCCTTTTACGTCTCGTAAATTTTAAAAGAAATTGTTTCAATTATACTGTGTTGCAGTACATTGCATTTCAACATCATGTTTTACCATGTTCAATTTCAAATTTTCTCTATACACATTGCATTGTATGCGTGCTATGCTTTACTGATATGTGTTCAATTTCCTCTATACACATTGCATTGTATGCGTGCTATGCTTTACTGATATGTGTTCAATTTCCTCTATACACATTGCATTGTATGCGTGCTTTGCTTCTTGATATGTGTTCAATTTTCTATACACATTGCATTGTATCGTGCTTTGCTTCTTGACATGTGTTCAATTAACTACTATACACATTGCATTGTATGCGTGCTTTGCTTTACTGACATGTGTTCAATTACCTTCTATACACATTGCATTGTATGCGTGCTTTGCTCTACTGACATGTGTTCAATTACCTTCTATACACATTGCATTGTATGCGTGCTTTGCTCTACTGACATGTGTTCAATTACCTTCTATACACATTGCATTGTATGCGTGCTTTGCTTTACTAACATGTGTTCAATTACCTTCTATACACATTGCATTGTATGCGTGCTTTGCTTTACTGACATGTGTTCGATTACCTTTTATACACATTGCATTGTATGCGTGCTTTGCTTACACATGGTCAAATTATCTCACCTTACACATTGCATTGTATGCGTGCTCTGCTTTACTGTGTGTGTTCAATCACACTTTTCTATACACTGAATGCGTTGTCACGCACTGTCGATTGCATTGTCATGGATATTGCTATGATGTCATACCGCTAAGTTTGTTTTCTTTTCAGCGATATTGTATGTACGGCTCATTTGAGGCGGTGAAACCAGACGAACCGCCGCAGTATTGTATCTCCGAGTTGAGACGTATTGAGAATGCCATAATTCTCTTACACCCTTTCTGCATTGTAATGTAGGCGATGTATGCTAGCTTATGGCTTGTTGCATGTGTGCTCCATTACGACTTCCTTTGCATGATCATGAGTTATGCTCGGCTTCTTGCATTTTCGGTTGCATTTGCCCCCGCCTCGGGCGCATATCTTGTTTGCCTTGTATGCTTGTCCAAGTCTTCGGCCTTGTCAATGATGGGTCGTCTCTGGGCTTTGACATTCACTCCCGTCATTGTTATGACTTCTGAGTTCTGTCAAAGAGGGGCAACTGTAGACACCCCATTTTGACCGTCCTCAAGACTTGGACATCACCGCTTGAACACCGGTGATTATCCATGTTTGTGTTCGTTTTGAGTCCGGAGGTCCATTGCCGCATTGTGCCTCGGGATCTCTTAACGGTTTGTTACGTGCTTGGTTTTCCACCAAGGCTTGTGTGTGTTTGCATTTGAGGGTAGGGGAAGGCTTGTTAGCCATCCCTAGAACCCACCGGCTGCCTCATACCTCCACCGGCTCTCCCTTGTAGCCATCGGCACTATTTTATTCAAATCCTTGGCCGATCGGCACTGTATGATGCCGGGCGGCACATTTTTGTGCGGTATTGTTTTGACGGTGACCCTTCTGAACCCCTCTGAGGATGGTGCATGCCGGCTGTGCCAGCTGGATTACACCATCACCACTCCCCGTATGAGGGATTGACCCCTTTGCACCCTTGACCCTCCTTGAAGCTTCTAGAAGCTTGAACCCTTGGCCAAGCTTCTTGGAGAAGCTTGGCCAGCTGTCTTAGCTTCCCTTGGAAGCCAGGAACCCCTTGCACCCTTTGGCCTTACTTAGTCATTAAGTTTTGGCTTAGTTTTTGGCTATATATACTTGCATTCATCTCCATTGTTTAGGGTTAGAACTTTTTGAGACAGAAAACCAGAGCTCATATACATATATTTCTGCCATATATCTATATCTCCCTCTCTCCCCTCTTGTGTGTGTGTTCTTGGGTCCAAATAGTGTGTTTTACCTCATTTTTGCACCATTACACACACTATTGCACCTAGCTCCGAGATTGGGAGACTTGGAAGTTTGTTTTGAGTGATCTTGGACTGGTTTTGATCACTAGGAGAGGGCTGGACCTCCTGTTCTTCATTGGATCTTCAAGGGTGAGCTTTTCACTTTAGTTTCCCCATTCTTGCAACTACTTTTTACCCTCTTTGCTTTGAGTTTTTGAGTTTGTGTTTAACATAAAAAAGTCTTGTTTTTACTTGTTCTTGAACCTTCTTTAAGGTCATTTTATGGTTTGAGTCAAGCCTCATTACTTTAAGCCTTGTTTGGCCATCTTTGGTGCCTTTTTCTTAGGCCTTCTTGTTTTGGTGTTCTTTGCTATTCTCACCACTGGAAACCAGTGAGTTTTCAGTGGTGAGGATGATATTTTCGAGCCTTATTTAGGGGGGGGACACCCCTCTCCCCTTGGTCCTTTATTAGCCTTTGTATTGGGCTTATAGCATAGCATGTGTGCATGTGTGCATTTGGCTTCATTTCAGGACTTTTTGGGCTGTTTTAGGTCATGCTTGATCTCTGTTTTTAGTTGGAATTGTAGCCTCTAACATGCTTCTCATACTTCCTTTGAAATGCTCTCTTGTGCCTAAAAGTATGCCATGTTTTGAGGTCATGATTTTTGCATGTTTTAGTTTAGTTTCATGAAGATACTAGCATCTATTTGCCATGCAATAGGACTGTGAGCCACTGTTTTGGACACCCTTGGTATGCTTGATGTGCATATTTTGCATTTTAGGCTTGTAAACTTTGCTTCCATGGAGTTCTAGCATGATTGACTTGTTTTGATCTAGTGATTTGGCATCATATTAGATCCCATTTCATGTCCATTAGTCATGTTTGCATGTTGGCATATGTGGCTTAGCTCATGTTTTAAAGATATGCTCTTGAATGCTTTAAAATAGACATTGTGCATGCTTCCATGTTTGGTGCATTTTTGGGGGTACCATGGGAGGATTTGGGTGTCATTCCACATGCTTAAAATCTGTTTTTGTTTGTTGAATGCATGTCATGAGTGGTTGTATGAATGATGTCAAATTACTCTCTTTGGTGTCCTAGACTTGGGCCCATTGAATAGCATGCTTATGTGGCATTTTCATCATGTTGTGAGGCTTGGTTTGCCACTTGTTTTTGGGAGTTTGAGGGCTGCCCTCTATGGCTTAAGTCCATTGTTGCATGCTTATTTCATGATTGTTGCTTGCTTGGTCAATATAGCCTTGAATGTATGCTTGTTAGTTCCATGTTAATTGGCCCATCTTGCATGCCATTTGTATCCTACATACTTTAGCTCTTTGCATGCTTAACATGATAGCTTGCATTGCATTTGAGCCTTGCTTGCATACTTGCATCTCATAGCTTGGTTTGGGGTTGTCAAGCCAAGCCTAGGATTGAGGGAAGTTCACATTTCAAGTGGTGTAACTCACCTCAATCCTTGGTCACTAAGGCCCTTGATTTCCCCATGATAGGGACTTAGTATTCATTTGTTGTGTTGCATGCATATTTACATTAAAATGAGCAATCTTGGTTCCTTAGGCTATCATGCATCAAATGCACAATTGATAGCCCTAGAACCAAGAGCCACACCCCCTTGAGTCCCTAAACATGACAGGAGATGTTGGACATGCTCACATTTGCCCAAAAACCATGCCTATGCATTGTCATTCTTCTTCTTTGTCATCATCTGTCAGTGCAGGGAACTTTATGCCGACCGGCGAAAAAATATCGCCGACCGGCACTATTTTTGTGCGGTAATTATCAAGTGCAACCCGGTGGCCCGGAAGAAGCCGATGACTTCTGCTTGCTTGACGGTGGATCATTTCAGGCCTCTTGGAAGGTATTACGAAGTTTTGAGAATTTTTGGAGAAAGCGAGCAGAGCGATGAGTGCCAAGGTGTGGGCTTTTCGGGCAAGGCGGGCATCGGACATGCATCATTCGCGCATCCCAAGGCAGGGCCGAGGCCCCATTTCATTTCACTTAGATGCTTTAATTTCAGTACTTAGAAATTTGTAATAATTTATTTGTTCATTTATTCTTCGGTCTGTATTATTTATTTATTCGGTCCCTCCGAGCGAGGGCGAAAATGTAATAAGTGTGTGTGAGTGGGTGTATGTCTTCCAATCCCCATTTCTTTCTTCCCTTTTATTTACCTGCTTATGATGGTAGATTAGGGCATATTTAAATTAGCATAACAGCATGAAAGCATGTTTGCACTCATTCATCTGTTTACATGCATCGGGCTCGGCACATCATACAAACTGCATCGTACTTTCAATTCCAAATTGAATACGTGTTATTTGTATCATTCCATATGCCATGTTTAGGACAGCCGAGCCTGCCTGGATTACATCTTTGCATGTGTTGCATTAGACATCTCAGTATGCTTAGGTCCATGCATGGATTTCTAATAAGCTTCTGTTTTGGCTTGGAGTACTAGGTGAGCTTTTATGCTTTAGCATATCACATGTGTGTGAGTGTTGACATAATAACATGACTACCATGAGGCTGAGTGCTTATGTGATATAACTGCTTGAATGCCTGTGGATGGAGGTCGAATTACCTGAATTGGGATAATACATTAAAATTGTGAGTTTTAAGCCCACTAGATAGTGGCAAAATAATCTTTTTTTCTAAAGCCCACTCGAGGGTGGCAAAACCCGCATTTTAGCCTACTTGCGAGTAGCAAACTATTTTCCAAACGAACATGTAAAGTTTTATTCCAATTTAGGCGATTTGGTCTATACTTGTTTGCTGTGCGCATAACATAGTAAATCTAGGCTAATAACCGGAATAAGAACACGTAATGTTTTCAAAATCGGATATCACGGTTAGTAGAGGCGGTCTTGGACGAGGCGAAAGGTGCTCATAGTGACCTTCCCGATCGTACCCAAGCTCGAGCCAAGACCACTTTGGTGATAGCGGACATGTGGCCTTTGGCACAGTCGGGGTTTCCTAAATTTCCCAAAAATAAAATATTTAGGTGGCGACTCTGTAATCTGGCAAAGCAGTCCATGTTTGGCACTACTTTTCAAAAAATCTGTTTTCTCAAACGATTTGCCAGATTTGGACTCTTTGGTTCAGATTTAGAACCGCGACACAAAGGGAGTCCGAACTGTAGCCGAGGTCCCTCCGCCGGACGTGCTACAGTGAGGTCTACTATGGCCTTTACCACGTCCAGACATCCTATATAAGAGTAGATGCAAAGTAGAATTAATTCATATTTCACATAGTAACACATCACCTCACACATTACTCTCATTTAAGTCTTGATCTCACTCTAGACACATAAGCACATAAATAAGTAGAGCACATACGGATCACCATCCTAAGATATCAACTCGTCCCACGACATTCAAAGATTTCCAAGTGGAAGAGGAATTGATCAGGTGCCTTTTCAAAGGGACTTTGATGAATGTAATGGACACTAGTTCTATCCTAGAAACATGACCTCATACTCACATAGTCACACAAGCACATCAACCCCCAAACATGTAAGGCAAGTAACGTCCCATCCCAGCTTGATAAACCCATTATGGCATGAGCCATGTTCTGAGCTCCAGGTATTCAAACCCAGTTTGCTCTTATTCCAATTTGTAGCGCCCCCAACTCTGAAACTAAAAACTATCCAACATAGCAAAAATATACATGTATCAATAACTAAAATTTACTACACAAGTCCCAAAGGTTCTCTTTCTTATTGAACTACAAATTCATAGTTACAAAACACATATTGAGCTTTCATAGTTCAGGAAGTTAGAGAAAGTCAAATAAATGCCCTACGGGCTTACAATATTTAAGACATGGTCTTCAATGAACAAAAGAGGTCTTTCATTCTAAAACAAAATAAAAGTTCAACTATCAAATTACAATTTCAAAATATCCTTGAATTTTAAACTAAAGGGTTGATCATCTTCCTCTTAGAGCTCAACAAGTCTTGAAATTTTGTTATATAGGAATGAGCGATTGCCCAGTAAAGAATATATTTGACTAAGTATATAAATAGTTGATTTAAATTATACATAACCATGCCCCTTATATTCCAATGCACATCATTTCAATTACTTCCACATCTTTCCATCCTCACACGGATGGCTAGTGGACACCTCAAGTTTTCCACATTCATCTTCCTCATACTATCAGGCACGTGGACACCTCAAACATTTCCACATTTGTCGTCCTCACATGACCGGGCAAGTGGGCACCTCAATTTCCCTGCGCGAGCAAGACCATATCACACAACAAGCAAACTATCCAAAACTCAAATTCTTATCTCAACACAAGGGTTTCAATACATTTCCAATTTACCCATTAATTTCCCTTCTATTACCAACCAAGACCCATGAACAACAATTAAGATTTCACAAGAAATTTAGGGCTTTTCCTTCTATTCTTTTATTTTCCAAGATTATTGATGTGTACATTATTTTTATTAAGAAATAATCAAATCTTCCACAAATCATAGGACAAAACTCACTATCACCATTAATGTCCATATATATTTGTATCACCCATTCCAAATCACGCATTCATATCATGAGATTAATACATATTCAAACCAAAATATAAATATATAAGGGTAAAAATATTCCTACCTCAAAGGTTATGAAAGAAGAGATGAAGACCTAAGGAATGAGCTTCCGAAATGACACGATCCAATCAGTTCAAAGTGCAGTTGTTGACGAGATTAACAACTTTTATTAAGGAACAATGGTGGATTATTGCTAAAAATGGATGAAATCTAGTGCTTTAATATTAGGGTTTTCAGAAATGGGTGTTATAGAGAGAAAGGGTGTGAAAAAGTGTGACGACCACCTCCTTGATTAATTAAGTTCATTATATGATTTGCATTGATTGTGTATTTGTGTGTCATTTTGTGCCAAGTGACAATTGAATTGTGTTATTGTGAACAAATATGGTTAGGATATGAATTGAACCTGTCTGAATTAGTAATTTAAATGCATTAGAATTAAATACTTGGAATAGGTAATTAGAGCCTAATTCATATTAATAAGATTAAATTTAGTTTACTTGAAATTAGCTAATGATGAGAATTGTTTAACTTAAGTGAATTTGATGTAATTAAAGTCAATGTGCCTGTTTGGTACAGCTTAA
Source organism: Camellia lanceoleosa (assembly GCA_025200525.1). Classification (NCBI taxonomy): domain Eukaryota; kingdom Viridiplantae; phylum Streptophyta; class Magnoliopsida; order Ericales; family Theaceae; genus Camellia; species Camellia lanceoleosa. The sequence goes on from CM045765.1 coordinate 61,642,478, forward strand.
AAATTGTTTATTTCAGCTTTCAGCTTAATTTAAACTATTTTAATGTGTTTGGTTTAGCTTATAACTTATAGCTTATAGCTTTTTGGAAGTCAGAAATCAGCTTATTCTTTGAGTGGGGCAGGAGATGCTTAATTTATAAGTCAGAAATCAGCTTATGTTCATAGTTATAAGTTATAAGCTATTTAGGCATAAGCTATAAGCACTTTTCCACAGTTCTACCAAACAGGGCCAATGTGATCCAACTAATTGAGGTTTAGGAAAAATTAGTGAATTGATTATATTACCTAAGCCTGTTCATCAACTAAATAGCAAAAGGAGAAGTTAGTGGGTTTTGTTAGAGCATCTCCAACCCTGAACCAAAGTTTTCATCAAATCTGAGTAAAAAAATGACTTTTTTCTCAATCTGATACCGAGTGCTCCAACGGTTATTTTTATCAAATTTTCATCAAATCTGTGCCGGGATAACCGGTTGGTCGACCGGCCGGTCGACCGGGTGGTCGACTGGTTAAGCCAATTTTTTTTTTTTTTTTTGAACTTTTTGAACCTTTTAGTGGTCGACCGGTTAGTCGACTGGCCGATCAACCAGCTGGTCGACCGGTAAGGCCAAAAAAAATTTTTTTTTTTTCAACTGTTTAACCTTTTTTTTGGAATTGTTTGAACCTTTTGGTGGTCAACCGGCTGGTCGACCGGTTGTTCTCCTCCAACGGTCATGCACAGTGTTTTGATGAAATGCAGAGTCTGTCCTCATTTTGGTGAAACGTTTGGTGAAATCTCGATTTGATATCAATTTGGTGAAACCGTTGGAGCATGAAAAAGTGCTTTTTTCACCAAATTTTAAATTTGATGCCAGATTTGGTTCAGGATTGGAGATGGTCTTAGGAGAGTATACAACTTGAGAGAGAGAGAGAGAGAGAGAAAGAGAGATAGAGAGAAGAATCAAAGGAAAGGAAGAACTTAAACGAAAATTTTATCTCTCTAGAAATTCATCAACTTAAGGTAAGATTTTTAGTCAATTTCTTGAAGTTGAAACTTCTACACTCATCATCTTCTAAGATTTTAATTAGGATGAATTCATGGTTAATTAGGAGCTTTGTTGTTGTACTTGAAAGTGAAGAACAAGCAAGTCTAGCTAAGAGGAGAATTATAAGAATTAGCTCAAGAACATGACATGCATGGCATAATTTCATGAGATCCAAGTTCAAACACTTGTTTTCTTGCATGATTTTTGAGAATGGATGAGGAAACTCCATGGGTTTTGAAGATCGGAACTCAAACAACTTACATGTTTTATGACTTTATACTTCTATTCTAGATTTGGATCTTTAAGTGGAACTTGGGTTTTGTTTATGAAGTTATAATCTTTAATTGAAGTTAGAAATATGAAATTCAAGATGTTTTTGAAGAGTTTTGGGCCTTGAAATGCATGAAATTGAACTTTAAATAGCAAACATTGAGTTTCAAAAATGGAACTGAAATTCAGATTCTGTGAAAACCCAAATCGCACGTGCGGACTAAGGTCCCGCACGTACAGCCAACCTCCCATGTTCCAGCTTACATTCTGTTTTAATTGCACATGTGGGACGCACGTGCAATGGTGGTTCCACACGTATGGCCAATGCTCACGCACGTGCGTTTTTCAGACCAGTCCTAGTTTCATTTTCTCTCTTCTTTTTTTTTTTACTTTTAGGCCTCCATTCGCATGATTTTCAAGTGTATTTCAAATCCATATACATATTATGAATACGAAAGAAATTAAAGAATGAATAGAAATAACCAAACGAACAAGTAACGAATGAACCGAATAGGTTTAAGAACTAACAGAATAAATTGAACGTGTTTTGAGATGGTGTGCTTGAATGCGTTTGTGTAGGTCAGACGCCGCATTCTAACCACGTGCTTCAAGAAGCCAACTGTAAGTAACAACCTTATAAAGATATGTTCAAATTATAAGTATTTGCTAATTTATAATATGCTCTGTTTCTGAAATGATGATTTCTAACTGAATGAATGATTGTCTTATTATGAAATGTATTCGTGGCATCCATAGCATCTGTTATTGTTACTATTACTACTACTGTTACAAAGATGTCTGTAAGTTCCAATCTTTGGAACTACTGTTTACTGTATTGATGGCTATCAATTATGACTATTTTGGTCTTATATGACCTACTATACTGTTTTGCTATTGGATATAACATGTATGACTGCTATGATTTCCATATTATTTGATATGTTATGTTATGTGATACTGATTTGATAAATTGATTCACTGATGAAATTGATTGTTTTAAATTACTAAAAGGATGTCATTCATTACCCTTTTACACAGTTATTATTCACTGGACTCTAGCTTACTGTTTTATATTTGTATGTAGGTGATCAAGTGCAAGATTGAACCTAGTGGCGTCAGCCTATTCTCTGTTTTCTTAAGCCAACTCTTGTGCCTTACTGCGAGGTTCTGAATGGTCAAGCTCCAAGGTTTTTGGGTGATTTACAGTTCACCCTTCTGTTTTTGCCTCTAAATGTTTTGATTGATACCGAGGCAAGTGTTATATGTGATTATGACTGTTGATAGGACTATGGTTTTTGTTATTGGGATTTCAATCCCTAAACTATGTTTATGTGTTATACTTAAGGTTGACCTGGGACTATAAGGGTGTAAATATGTGTATGTTAAAGTTTGTTTTATTTCATTTAAGTCTGCACAGCTCATTGGACGTTACATTTTATTATTTATTCGTTTCCTCCAACCCCTATTACTGGATTACCGTTAAGAAGACCTTTGGTAATCTTGGATTACTGGCTGGTCACCTCCCTAATCCCTTGGGGCAGGGGTTGGGTCGTGACAAAAGTGAGTCCAAAATATGATTAGATCGTGTTTTGAAACTATTGTACCAAACAAATTGCTTGAGCGATGCACATAATATAAACAGACCACTCAAGCAAACTTTCCATCGCTTGAGCAATAAATGCAAAGTCTCAGAAGTTTTGCAGAGTTATAGTGAAAATACAGGGAGCTTCAATTCTACACTCGAGCGACCATTTTATATCTCGAGCGGTTTCACTTACAAATAGGCAAGATACTGGTAGCTCTACTTCACCGTTTAAGTGACCGATTGACTGCTCAAGCAGTCATCCAGAACAGATTGTTACAGTTTAATTAAATAAGAGTTAAATAGGTGGACTATTGAGTCTAGAATTGTGTAAGCTTGATAGATGCCTTTAGGCATCATCCTCTGGTTAGAGCTCGCAAAAAGTGTGTTAGATTGATTTAGGTGATTTAGAAGTTCATCGTCCAGTTAGAGTTCGGGAAGGTTCTATGCAATATTGGGAGCTAGTAACCTTTGTGTTTTTTGATGGGGAAGGGGAAATGATGTGAGTTATTTGCAAAAAATGAATTTGTCATAAAGTTTATTTTGTTTGGAATTATATGCGATGCAAATGGTGAAACCCATATGTGATTCATTTTATTAATTTTAATGTTGATGGTCCCATTGTAATTGGGTGGTATAATATTAGAATAGTCAAGGGTGTTAGAAATTATGTTGATGAGCATGTCCACTATGTTGAATATATTATGATGCTAGTGTTGGCTAATTGTGTGTAGTAGTAGAATTGGTGTAGTAATGATCAAAAGGTTAAATGTTAAGTATAAATTCGTGATTACACTTGACATTACATGCATACATGTAGATATAGATATCAGTGAGCTCGTTGTTCTTTTGCTCACCTGCTTACATTTCAAGTACGGATCCCAAACTAGTGCCTTAAACTCAGGAGAAGGTTGTAGACCCAGGTTTAAATTTTGAGGCTATGCCCTTTTGTCATTAGTGATGTATAAATCTTGAATATGCAAATCATATCGTTGTTTAATAAATGAACCTCCTATTTGGCATAAATTTATTTTGCTATCCTTGTCAGCAATTCATGAGAATAATAGGGTTTAGATAAAAGTTTTCTACTTAATTAATCACAGTTCAGTTAATTAGATTCTACATAATTAACCTTTTAAAAATACAGGGCGTGACAGTTACACTTTACATTGCTCAACTATGAGTTATTGTCACTTTACCCCCTTCAACTAAAAATTGTTACATTTGCCCCCTAATTGCACTTTACATCGTTCAACTAAGTTATTTTCAATTTTTCCCTTTCAACAAAAAATTGTTACATTTTGCCCTCTTATCTTCTAAGTTGTTTCAATTCCAACCTTATCTTAATATTTTTCTACGAAAAAAAAAAAGAAAAAAAAAAGGAATGAAAAAGTGGCATACATGTTAATCTTGAGACAAAAATGTTTAGTCATTTTGTGATTTATATACATATATGTGAGAGAGATATGTACGTATCGAATTTGGATTTATTAAAGTTGAGATCTCAACTTTACAAGTGAAGGTAGCACATCGTGGGACTAATTTGAACCTATCTCAATAGTCTGAACTTTTCATCTCATATGACAAGTTGAGACGAACATGCATGCAAAAAAATTGGACTGGTTAGACATAAGTAATCACATGATCACATACATATTATAATGCATAGATGGCCTATTCATAAAAATATGAAATCCCTATAGATAAAAACGATATAATAGTATGCCAATCGATACTAGATCAATTTGATTTTTTGTATGAATAATTTTCTTAGTTAGCTGTATATGATAAACAATTTAGATCGCCGAAATGAGTTCAAGTTTGTTCGATAATGGGTCAACTTCACCATAAAATTGAGATTTTCAACTTTAACAAATCTAAACTCGTATATATCTTCAACACTCCAATGAAAAAATATGTGAGATAAATTATATGCACATGCCAAGTTTATAACTAGGTGAAAACAATAAAAGGGAAGATTAATTCTTGGATGAAAATAGGATATTTCCAAATCGAAATTGAATCAAAGAAATTAAAAGAGAATGAAAATTTGGCATATATATGAGCTGTAGATGCCTATTTTGTGACAAAATGTTTATTCACAAGTTGTTGTCAACTTCACCAAAATCTTGTATCTATCTATATCTATCTATCTATCTATCTATACTATTATACAAGTAAGCACCTACTTCGGTGTCATGAAGCTTTATCTCTCTTTATGTCAAGTGTCAAATTTTCTATTTACAACAAAATTGAAAAATCTACAAATTTCGGAGATATTGATTTGTAATTATGTATCAATTTTAAACAGTAAATAACAATCTCAATCAAACAAGCAAGACAAATTGACACAATTGTGATAAAAAAAACCATAATTGGAGCACCTTCAGTTGTGATAAAAAAAACCACAAGGCTAAAGTCATAAAATAATCCATTAAGAAGACACAAAGAAATTACACAAGTGTACTCTTAATTACCTAGCGAATCCACGCCTGAATCGAAGCGACCCCTATGTGCCTCTTCCAGCCCCGTTTTCACCTCGAAATTGTCTTGCCCAACGTTGAATCCACGACGCCGATGTCGAATCCATGAAGATGAGCCACTCCGGAATCCACCAAAACTTCAAGCCCAAATTCCATGGAATCCACCAAAGAACAACTCTATCCTTTTTTAATAAAACAAACTAAACAAACCCTTTGATATAATCCACTCAATTCATGATTAAACTCTCATATATATCAAAGGAAACAAGCAAAGAAGCTCTAGATGAAAACCCTAACACCCAAAAAGAAGATCTGGCAGTCGTACCCTAAAACCTGACTGAACGGCAACTTAGTCAGGTGAATGAAACTTCTAAAAGATCGCAATCCCCGACATAGCCAGCGAAGTAGTAAACATGATAGGATTAAGATCATAAACTCTTCTTCATAGGCACAATTCAAGTTGGATTCGCATCTAAATACTCATAGCCTCACTTAAATTAAAGATCGAATAAAATTATAACTGAAAGGAGTTTTGTTAAACGGGATTGCCAACAACAAAAACCTAACAAAAATAATAATAATTACATAAATAAGATGGTCGGACTCAAACTTAACACCACAAACTTGATAAAGAAAACTTTTGTTGAGAGGTCACCCCATTTAAAAGGGGTGATCCTCTTTCTTCCTTCTTCCTTCTTCCTTCATTCCTCCATATGAAAGGAGCAAAGGAAGGTCAGGAATGAAGGCTTACCATGTGCTGGAATGGAAGCTTTAAGATAGTTCAACAACGGTAGCCACCATCTAACCGAAAGAAGAGGCGACTGCCAACCAAGTTTTCACACTTCTCTCACAGGTATATAAATAGAGAAATGAGAGAAAGAGAGAGTTAAATGTGAGGAAACTAGAAAATGTTGATAGAGAGAGAGAAAAAAAAAACAGAGAAACCCTCTGTGGCAAAGAGGGAGCTCCCTCAGTAAAAGAGAGAGAGCTGAGTGTTGAGTTGAGTGAGAGAGAGTCTTCTCCTTCATTGTAATTGTCTGTATTCTTTCCATTATTATAGTGAAAATTGGTTTCTCTCCCATGGGCGTAGGTATTAGGCCGAACCACGTTAAATTTGTTTGTTTTCTTTGTGTGCGTGGTTTGTTTTGGATATCCTAGGAGGGATCCCCGGATCCTAACAAGTGGTATTAGAGCAGGTTTCAGAAAAATAGTGTGTTTTTTTCTCAAACTGAAATTTTTGAGTTTGTCGAAATCGACTTTTGAGCACACCAGAAGTTTCACCTCTAGGAGAGCAATCTAGACCAGAAAAATAAGCCAAAACAAGCCCGCACGCGTCCCCTCGTGCTCTCCAAAGTTTAGCTGGAGATGGTCGAAATCTATCGAAAAGTTCAGTCCGGCAAAGGTGTAGTGGTTAAAGATGACTCTGCTGTTTTACGCAATAAAGATTTATTTGTGAAAAGATACAATACAAGTTGTGTGTTAGCAAAGTGGATAAGATGCATGGAGGCCAACCCCAAGGTTGGGGGTTTAAATCCTTCCACAAGCATCCTAGAAATTAAGTTTTTTTTTTTAGTGAATGAGGATAACGCAGTTATGGCGCGAGGATGACATCATCAGATGGAATATTCTTGGTGATAACAGAATATTCTTGGGAATGACGTTAGTGGATGGAATATTCCTGGTGATAACATAATATGCTCTGATGGTTTCTGGAAATTGCAGGAGTGTCCAAATTTTTCCAAAAATTAGAATTTTGCCCCAAGTTTTAGGGAGTATTTCAATGAGGCCCCCAGAAATGTAGTGAAGGTTGGTCTTAGCTAAACAGACCATTTTGGACACAACCATGAGGTCAGAATGTTAAAATTTTGAACGGTTTTTTAAGTTTTCCAAAAGTGTGAGTTTGTCATATTCAATAATTGGAGAAAGATTGCCGAATGTTTTGGAATGCTACGGATTCACTGAAGAAATCAGAATTATGATATTCTGACTGGATTGGATAGACATCTAAATTGAGAGATTGTTCATTGGAGACTAGAGGAGATCAAGCTTGATCAAGTGACGAATCAAGGCAAATCGGGATTAGTCAAAGGCAATTGGAGGATTGCACATGATTATCTCAAGATCAACAATGTCTGAGAGAGTTTTATCTAAAAGACACTGTCTAAGAAGAATGGTTCTTAAGTGGGACCAATTATGACCCCACCAGTTTTTTCTAGGAATCTTCTTGGTCGTTGAGTCCAAACGATCGGGAGATCTAGTTCAATCGAAGGAAGTCCACTTTAACGGTAGACAGATGATTGGTAACCAGTACAAACTGAGAAAATGTTATGGCAGTTAGAGCTACTCTGAAACAGAATACGAGTAGTGCTGGTGTTATATAAACATGGAAGACCAATAGCTGTAGTAGTGCACACATAAGGTGCAGAAGCAAATGGCTACGAAAGCACAGATGAGTATGCAGAAGTGTCGAACAAGGTACAGACGTACAACAATGCAAGAGTATGCAACAGAGTCGTACAAAAGTGCAGTGTGGAGGATTTGGGCCTAGAAGCAGCAACCAGTTGCTAAAAGTTCATAGAAGAAAACTTCAGACAGAGAAATTGAGATGGATAAGACACGGCTGTGCACACCCAATGAGAGGCAAATCTTTTTCTTTATCTTGAATCTGGTTCGTAGCAGTGAAATCACGATGAACATCTAGAGAGTTTGGGTGGAATCACCTCAACAAGGAAACGGTAAACATTCAATTAAAGAATGCAAGTACCTAATGATAGAGATGTGAGCCATGCAGGATTATGTATGGCAGTTGAGGACATTCCCAACAAGAGGAGCAGTGACACTCCAAATGCTCGGTGGAATTGAGGCATTTTACAATGGCGTTTTATGACCCATGTGAGTGATATGAATGTTAAATTTTGTTTACCCAGTTAAAGCCAATTGTAAGCCAATTGAAGACCCTTTAGAGTCAGTTGCAAATTTTATCAATTTATTTGGAGACTTTTGAGTTAGTTGTAGAACTTCACAACTTGTTGGGATTTCTCTAGAAAATAGAGAGAACGGGTATTGGCAGAGTGTACTACGTAGATTTGGCATGTATGATAAATCCAAATAGTAGTGTTTTATTGGATTTGGCCTCTGTGGAGGCATTGGAGATTCTTCATGGATCATTGTTGGAAGATCCGAATCTGGTAAAGCCTTGGTGTCCGCATTTAACGATTTGAAGAGTTGTGGCAAGATCTTTGTGGAGCTTTGGTGTTCTTTTTTCAATGCTTACTAAAGACATTATTTTTGGTGGTCTTTCACGGATTATTGGCAACTTTTTCAGAGTTGTGGTTTATTGAGATTCACTATCACATATGGGATCTATGATCGTATGTGATTAGATCTAGGGGTATCTCTAGTTTGTTAGACTTGATCGTTTCTTTTTCTTGTGGATTTTCATATTTGCAATCTGCTCCATATTCAAAGACATCAGCTATTGGCAGTCTGGGTGACGATTCAGACTCCGCGTGTTTGCTTCTGTGGAAGCGATATGATCCTTAGTGTTCATTGAAGATTGGAGAAGATTGTTAAGGAGAAACATGAATAGAGTAACTTTTATTTATTTATTTATTTTTATTTTTTTGAATATCATGTTTTGGGATTTATCCCTCAATCTACCATTGGATTTGAAGGGGATAGATCATTTGCAGACTCGATAGAGTTAGTGGGGATTGTTGGAGTTATGTACCTATGGTGCATGCACCTTTGGGCAGTTTTGGCAACTGTGAAGATAGTGCATCATATTGTGTTTGCCGATTGGAATTGTAGGTAGAGGCATCTAGAGTTTGCTCGACACTTCAGAATTTTTGGCTCTTGGTATTTTGTTAGTTCGTCTAAAGTTTGTTCTAATACTTCCGAACTAGTTAAAGCCTAATTGTATCCACAGTCCACTTTTGTTTGGTGGAGAACTTGCCTCGGTTCTCGAAGTAGTTGTTTGGCTCTCTTGATTAGTTCGAGCTAATAGAGAGCATATTTGAGTTTGATGGTTAATCGAACAGGAAGTTCACGGTACCGCTTTTGAACTTGCTTTGACAGAGAATTCGAAGCCTCTCTTGTTTAGTCTTTTCAGCATTGGTTCAAGCGGGAGTTGTTCACCATGATTTGTTTAGGGTTATCTAGGATAACTTGTTGGCGCGTGTAGAATTGGAACTTGGCATTATGGTAGAGCTTGAGTTACAGAAAATCGAAAAGCTTGCTCGATTGGTTCTGCATGTTTGTCTATTAGCTCAATGTGTTTTTTGAACAATGGAGTTTGTTGTGTTGTGGAAGAGCGCTCGTGTTTTGTACAATAGATGGCATTTAGTTTTGACTGAATGGTTGGATACCTGGGTTATGGTATCGGTTTTGGTTCCGTGGCGATTAACGAACCTCTTGATGAGACAAAGTAGTTACGGATCTTTTAGGCAAGCTCGAGCGCAGTGAGAAGAAATGGAGCCACGATGAGCACTCAAGGAGTATGGGTGCGGGTACTATGTTTGGTGTTGCATAGTTGATGACTTGTACAAATTTCTGGAGGATGCTTTGACAGGTGGAGCTATTGTTGACCATCAGTTTGGTAGTACAAGTGAGAGATGTGCAAGTAATGCGTATCACTGAACTAGAGATCAGGTATTACAAAAGATATGAACAATAAGAGTATGGAAATGCTAGGAACATGGTTTTGAAAACCGGACCAAACCGGACGGGCCGGTTCAACCAGTTGGGGTTCTGGTTCAAATATACCCTCTAAACCATTCGAAACTAAAAACCGACCTATTTAGTAAGAACCAGGAAAACCAGTCGACCCAGAGATGGTTTGCCGAGTCGTTGAAATTGAAATTTTTTTTTTTATATTTCTTCTAACTTATTATTATTATTATTATTTCTCTCTTTTCTTTCTTTCTTTCTTTCTTTCTTATTATATATATATATATATATATATATGAATATAACAAAATTTTAATTGAAAACTCTCTTTCAAGGATCTCCTCTTGTGAAGAATCCTGTTAAGAGCTGAAATTATTGTGAAAGCCTCTACAGTATTTTAATCTCTATAGTATTTTAATCTTGGGTAAATTTCACTGACACCCTCTGAGATTTAATCAAATTACATTTCACCTCCTGACATTCTAAAAATTACATTCTCACCCTTGTGGTTGATAGTTTCATTTTACAAACTCCCTCCTTATATAAAAGACAACAATTCTTAATAAAAAAAATAGAAGAAATTACATTATAAAAAAAAAAAAAAAGAAGTAAAATATAGGAAAGGAAACAAAAAATACAAAGGAAGTAAAGTAAAGCAAAATATAAAAAAAAAAAAGAGAGTACATGAGTTCAATATTTTCATTCCCTGTAAATAATTACAATGACAGGGGGATTAGTGTAATTTCTCAAACGTCAAGGAATGATATATATTAAATCCAAATCTCAAAAGATATAAATGTAATTTACCCTTTAATCTTCCATTTTCTTCAATTTAATCTCCCATACTAACACTAAAATTATCCAGACTTTGATACTAAACTAAACAAACAACAAATTAAAAATTATGTGGACCAAATGATCGTCACGCCCAATCTCTCATTTTTTATCCCTCAATCAATTATTAGATTAAAAATGGGATGAATCTCATATATTCTCTTCCCTTTCAATTCCATTAAGGGAAAATTACGAAGAAGTCTTTTTTGAAAAACGCGTAGTCTATTTAGTCCCATAACCTTTTGTTGATACCCAAAAGTCTTATAATGTTATTCTTCTTCTCTGCCTGTCTTATTCTCTACCTCTTTTGCTCTTTGTGATTTTCGACGATCGTTGATGGCTAACTATATCTTGCTTCTTCTCTTTCTCTTTCCGATATATAGTCACTAGCGACTGACGACTACCATCAATTGGGATTCACCGGCAACCACCGACTGCCAACTCTTTACTTCACCCACACCGACGGTAAAAAAGATATATTTCCAACGAAGAAGATGAATAGATCTACTTAGATCTGATGTAGATCAACATCAGATTTGGCTAGATCTAAATAAAAAATATTTACAAGAGTACAATCCTCTCTCTATATCCGCCTTTCTCCTTCGATCTCTTTTTTTTTTCTACATTTTCTTTGCTACACTTCTCTTTTTCTGTTATAATGGAGAAAATTTTCAAGTTTTGAACAAGTTGTTTTCTAGTTTTAGTTACAGGCGGTGAAAACTATAAAATTTTGCAGTTTCAAATTTTTTTTGGTGCTAGAATGAATCATGGTATAAAACTGAAAATTTTTGCAGTTTCATAACATTCTTTTGAACTATAAAATTTTACAATTTCATAACATGTTTTTCAGTTAGATTAATAAGGATAAATCCTTAATAAATTTTTGTTTTGAAACTGTAATATTTTACAGTTTCAAAACTTACTTTTCAGTTTGATCAATATTGGAGATTATTTGTTTAAACCTTACAAAAATTGAAAAATAGCATATGTTTTTTCCATTGTTGCTGTTTTTTGTCGTTTCATTTTTTTTTTTCTTTTAGTTTATCAATATTTAGCTCATTTTGCTATGTTTTTTCGCTCCAATTTTTGCATTTATTCTTTTTTTTTTTAGCAATATTTTAGACATTCCGGTGAGTCTTTAATGATGTTCTTAACGTCTAGTGAACGTTCTGAACATTCCGGCGACTTCCATTAACATTCTTAACACTCCGGTGAACTTCCAGCGATACTCTGTCAACTTCCCAGTGATGTTAAACATTCCGACAAGTCTCCGGTGACCGTTTGACGGAAGTCTGACGATAGTAAGATGTAACAGTACCTGTAAATTTAAAAAAAAATGAATTTTTTGGTAACAATTAAAAATGTATAAGACTAATTGGTGCAAGTGTTTTGTTTGAGGATTATATGAGTCTTGAACTTTGTATATGGGACTTATTAGTAAGTTCCCCTTTCATTAATAATCTCACTTATACTGATGTGAACAGTTCAATTCGAGTCCGAACTATTGTCCAAGTCTCAACTAGGGATTACTTTTAAAATTTTGAATTAGATTGAAGTTGCCTGAATTGAACACCAAAATAAATCAAAATAAATCAAACTAAATAAAGTCTTAACTCCCATCAAATGATATTGGTTACATAAATCATTCTTTTCCACTTGACTCTATCAAAAGCTATTTGATTAGTCAAATTAAAGAGATCCATATTTCTATTTACTACACTAACTCACGTCCATTTAGATATGCCCCTTCTCCTAACACTTTCCTGTACCGTCATTGTATTGCATTTCTTCACTACTGCCTTTGTTGGTCTCTGTTGTATATGATCAAACCATTTCAATCTATTATCTATCAACTTATCTTCTATTGGCGTTAATCCTACCTATTCACGAATATACTCATTTCTAACTCTGTCTTTTCTAGTCTTGTCACACATTCATCTTAATATCCTCATCTTAGCAGCACTCATCTTATCTACATAATATTTCTTAGTTACCCAACATTCCATCACATACAACATAATTTTAGCTATTTTTTCAAATAATTTGAATTAGGTTAAAGTTGTTTGAATGCAACACAAAAATTTCATCTCAAGTTCAAATTGAGTAGAAATTATATATCTTTTTAGATGGAGAAATTATATTTTTTACTTTTTAAGTTTGAATATCTTTTCACTTTGACCTTTAAAATATTTTTTCATTTTAGTTCTTAACATTTTGAATTTTCTCTAATTTATTCTAACATTTAGTCTTCATTTAATTTTAAACAAAAAATATCACATCAGTAGTCACCTGATTCCATGTCAATAGTCATGTGGTATAATAACACATTACTAAAAAATCTAAATAAATTACACTTTATCTTTTTAAGTTTAATGTTCTCTTTCTTTGATTGTTTGACAGTTGTTTTTCTTCCACTTTAGGACCTAATTTTCTAATTTTTCCTAACTTGGTCCAACAACTAATCCCAAATTAGACAAATTGTAGCTATAGTTGCCCATTCAACACTCCATTGTCCAAAATGGAAACGAGATTCAAGAGAAAGAGATATTCGATGGTGTTGATTTGAAGGGCTATGATCGATGCTTTATGGTAGTTTTTAAATGCTAGTGATGTTAGTATGGAGGTGAAATGGGGAGTTGGGTGATGGTATTGTTAGTTGTTGAAAATGACAAATTAAAGAAGCTTGAGGGTTTTAGTGGTGATATTGTATTGATGGAAGAAGTAGTAACGGACACGGTGGAAGGGACTAGTGTAGAAGGTAAAATGTTATGCCTATTATGCCACGAGATTGTCAATGTGAAATTTTTCTATCTATTTTTTTATGGAGGTTGTTGTTGGAACAATTTTTTATGTAAAATAAATAAATTGAAACTAAATCAAACAAATAAAATAAATAATTTATAGAATTTATTTTACCGAACCGAATGAATAATAAAATGATCAAGTTAAGTGTGTGACACTCTATTCTTAAAACAAATTCACCCCGCTTCGATGCTTACAGACTACTAGTGTCTATCTCCCAGGATACAAGGATATTCACAAATTGTAGTAACACTCCAAACAATTTGTTTACCAAATAAAACCTGTGTTCTAAACTCTCTGAATTTTTTCCTAAAATAATATGAAGAATAATTGATGCAAGAGAGCAAAATTTGGACAGCAAAATGAATTTTTTCTGGTCCCAAAACCTGTTAGAAATGGTTGTATTTATATGCAAACAGTGGCTGTTCAGATCTGTTCAAACAGATATGAAAGGAATAAAGAGGTGCAGTTTCAAAATTCAAACAGATAATTGCTTCAACTGCAACAGATATGCTTGCAGTTTTGGACAGATAACTGTCCAGCAGTTTGGATCTGTCCGGGTAATTTAAAACCTGTAAACAGTTTGAATTTGAATCTGTTGTGGACTGGAAATGGCACATTTATGGACATAAAAATTAAATTCAAATTTGGAATTAATTTTCCGCAATAATTTTTTGAAAAAATTAATATTAGAACTGATCTGACCCACAACTCACACCCGTACTCGGCCGGCCGACGGTTGTGGCGATTTGAGCCAAGGTTCCTTTGTTCATAACTCCTCTCTTCTACAAATTTGGGGTGCCCCTTGGGGCCCAACCCAAGTGCTGTCACCTTAAACTTATATACACATATAAGTTCTCTTCAAGTTTACCCACATTTAATTCTTTAAATGTCCATTCCACGAACTCGAAAACGACGTCAAGTTTTCATTCACTCATAAATAGTTTTGACGAACCGTCTTCATCGTGTAACTTGCTATGTGGTAAGGAACACGTCACATCTTTGGACCCACCTCAGAAGACATGTGGACCCCACACAATTTTGAGCTCAAAGTTGGCCCAAAATAAGCCTATAAAAAAAAAGCTAATATTCCAACAGTTGTTTGATGGAAAAAATTTGGAAAAACTAAAAATATTGGAGTTCAAAGTGAAAAAAAAAAAAAGAAAAGAAAAAAAAAAAGGGTTATTGAGAAAACATTGAAATTGAAGGGGACAATGTAACTTATTCAAATTTGTATTATAGTGTGTTATTATACCGTGTGGCACCATGTAACATTTGATGTGACATTTTTTTAAACAAATTGAACGGAAGTTAATTATCAAAATAAATTGGAAAAAATTAAAAACATTGAGGACTAAAGTGAAAAAAAATAAATTTTAAAATCTAAAGAGAGAAAATACTAAAACTTCAAGGGGCATAATATAATTTAGCCTTCTAAAAATATAAAGAAAAAATTATATCAAAATATTAGAAAAATGAAAGATAATAAGAAAAATCATTTGAGTTATATGTATCAAACAATATAATTGATTACATTACCGTATGATTTAACTTAATGATGAGCATATATTAATATTTTGTATGTATATTTCATCTTTATTATATATAATTATATTTAGTAACAATAAAATTCGAGTTTTTTAGAATGCTCCAGTTGTGAGACTCTCTCGTCCCTAACCAAATTTATTTCGAGTTCAGAAATTTTAACTCAAATTTTGAGAAAAAATAGTGATAAGTTCACTTTTGAGGGGGTAATTTGTGTGAAGCTTGGGCCAAGCTAAGACCGAGTAGAAAATGGGCCAAGCTGTGGGCCGAGGTGAATAGGCTTCGCAACTGGACCCATTAGCTCGGTCAGAAGTGGCTGCAATTAGCTTGGTCTAAATATTTTGAACCGAGGTATAGATGAACGAAGACCGAGCTAGGCATTGTTCATGAATGCACCGAGCTGAGTATGTTAGAAGGCTAGTGATAGCTCGGTTGTGCTGTCATTCTGTCATAGGTAAAACCATCTCACTTGGTTAAACAGTGGATAGGATGTAGAAAGATGAGCATTACTTTTCTGATTCCTAGGATGACTCTACTGAAAGAGAGTTGAAGTCCTACTGGGATTGTGTCATGTGGATTCTATAAAAGCTCATTACAGACCTATGTACAGGTATCACAATTTTGACTCTCAAATACACAGAGCTTTTGTCTATTGCCTATTTGCTAACTTAGGCATCAGAGAGGTATCTGGCACACACTCGCCGGCTAGTTCACGTTTGTGTTTTCAGAGAGTAAAGCGACGACATTTGGAGGAGAGCAAACTTGATCAACAGAATTATACGAGAAGATTATTTCGTGCTCGTACAACTTTTATGGAGGTGTATATGACATTAAGTTCAATAATTGATCTATTTTGAATTTAACGACATGGTTAATTAAATATATTAGTGAGAAATACAAAATATTATTTTAAATGACAATTTTTTTCCAATTTTTTACCTTTGTACTTTTTTAATCTCTGCTTTTTCTATTCTTATGCACTATTATTAATCTCAGCCCACTGCCCGTCCAGGGACAAAACTAAAATTTTATCTTTAAGGGTCAAAAACATGTCTATTAAAAAAATTACAGTCAATAATACAAGCTATATTTTGTATGCCAAAGTAAAAATTAGCAATAACATTTCTAAACCGATTTATGATAATGAAAAAAAGGCACAAAATGAAAAATGAAAAAAGGAAAAGAAACTATAATAATGCTAAAATGATAATTTTTTTAACTATCTAATCAAAAACACCCACAACCATTAATATAATAGTTTTATATAAATGTCATTAATATTTGAACATGTTAGATAGTGAATAAAATATAATAAAAATATGATAAATTAAACATTACTGAATAAAATAATACCATTTCCTTATTAGGAAAAATATTGCAAAGAAAAAAAAGAAGAAAACTAGTGCAACCGTTAGCTTCCCTTATAAAAACAACTCGCTGGAAAATTCACCGCCTTCGACATCTATTGGTAAAGATTGGAAGATCACGACAGATCCTGAAGGAGAATAAATAGAAAAAATAGCATGTCGTATCGATAGAGAATTCTGAGAATATTTCATGATAGACAAATAGGATATAGGTTGATAGATAAATAAATAAGTGAGAGTAATATGATTTTTCAAATTATTGATGTCCTTATGAATAAAAAAGAATATAGTTTGAAACAATTACTTGAAAATTTTCAAATTTAAATGGTTAACCTGAGTGTCAAAAAATTTTAATCAAATTTAAAATTATATTGACTAAACTGTAAAATTCTGCAAGTGGGGTTGTTCTTAGGGGAAATTGCAATTCAGTATAAATTTTCAAAACAAATTGCAAATCAATGATAAATCCTACCAACTTTAATAATTAAAATGACAAACTTTTCTATGATTTTACAATTTGTTTTCAATCTTACCACTGGTTTCTTATCCATGTTGCACTAACCATAAGCCCAAGTTATCCTTGTAAAAAAATAAAAAATAAAAAATAAAATGGGCCATTTAAATCCTTTAAAAGGTAAGGTGGGAATGCCCTGCACAGAAAGTCCCACTTTGGGCTTTGGATGCTCCTGGCACTTGGAACTTGAAATTTTGGATGCTAAAGACCTTTGGATGCTCCTTGTTGAAAATTTGGCACAGCCTTATATTTCATGCTACTGTAAGGCTTACAAAGAGTCCTGTCATATGACACCAAAAAAAAAGTTAAGTTTTGTGCCCTATGGTACAATTGATGATGGTAGGGTTGAAAGGTCTTTCTTTTTTGGTTGATTGTGTCCATGACTATCCCCTCCAACCCCAACAACCACCCCACCGTTGCAAGGGTAAAAAGGAAAAGAAGAAAACAACATGTGAAAGATTTATTTATTTATTTAGTTTTTGGTGAAATATATATATATATATATATTTTTTTTTGATAAACAATATGAACGTTAAAGACTTCTGCCCCTTATTCTAAATACAATTTTTTACAACGCATTCAAGTCAAAAAGAGCTTTTAAAAGTGGCCCTTGGTGAAATCTCAAATCAAAACCTTTCGATACTTGAAATCTTAAATTAGTATTTCTTAATTGTAATTTTTATTTATTTTTTTTTTAAATTTCTTTTACGATGTGGGATTATTTACTAAATTTTTATTTAATCTTTTCTAACATATTTCCATTGATAATACTATGCACTAAATTTTTAGTGTGACATAACTGATCTTCAATAAAATTTTATCAAGTTTAAATTTGAAAATTTTCATTGTGCAAAAGAAACGGTTAGGAGTAATGTTAATAATATAGAAAATAAATGCTTATAATAAATAAATAATTTCGTGAAAATCTAGTCTAAGAAATATAAAATAAAATAAAATAATAAAAAAAATGATTTTTATTGATAAATTCTATTTAGGAGTGTTCTAGCCCAAGAAATTCATGAAGAAAATTTATCAAAATATTTTTTTAAAAAAAATATCACTAAAAATAAAAGAATACAGATTAAAAACTCAAATTTTATTTTTGAAAACTTAAAACTAGACAAAGTGATTTTTTTTTTTTTAATCCAATCCTAAAAAAATACCACACTCTCTCTTTATCCCATCTACTTATTTCATAGTACAACTTATTTTTCTTAATTTTATCATATATTCAATCTTCATCTTATCCAATTCCATAATATAACATATCCCTTACAAATTTATCAATAACTTTATCATATCTACTAGTCTCATAATAGTGAGATTTAGGGTTTGCTTATTTTGTGACATTTTAAATATTTAATTTACACCACATTATTACAAATAAATAAACAAATAATAATAATAATAAATCTAATTACATAGAAATACATGCTAAAGATGTAATTTAATTTAGTATTGATTTATCAAAAATAAGATGAATACATTTACTTGGAGGCCAAGTTAACACAACAATTAAATTGAAGGAAAGTTAGGGGCTATGAGGGAATTCGAAGAAACGTGTGCAATTTGCCGGGGAGTGAAACCTAAGCATCTATGCTATCTAGGACTAGGCAGAGATGATTCATCAGTTTAGGGACATAAATGTTGGATGAGTCATCACCAGGCCATGTGTACATAAAAAGGAGTCACGGGTAGCCAACGAAAAAAATAAAAAAATAAAAAAAATAAAAATAAAAATAAAAATATTAAGAGTTAATATTAAAGTGAGTTATATTATATTTTAAGTTACCATAATATATTTTATGTATATTTTGAGTTACCATAATTTATTTTATATAATTTGTATTTTATAAATTATATTAATATTTTAATTACGTTAATTATTTTCTAAACTCTATTTGTTTAAATTGAAATCCATGGATATATTTGTTTTAATTTTAATAATTATTTAACAATGATTTTGTAAACAATTATTTTCTGTAAGTACCACTACGGGAGTCTCATGCCTTGAGGTACTTAAATAAACCATTGACCTCTAATTGGTCATCTTGTGGCCCTCTGTTTGTCATGGATCTATTGACCTCTGTTCTGACTGTCACTCCAGTGATCTCTGTTATGTACTGTGGTTATGGTTATTTATTTACATAGTTTCTATATTTCAGTTTCCGTCACTTAAATAATTTGTTTATTCAAATTAAGTTATGATAATGTTTTAACTTAAATAACTATCCATGATTATTTTATATCCCCTATATTCTTAGCATAATATTTCTCACTCTGCTGTGTGCTTATAACTGTTGGAGTAATAAGATGTAAAGAAAAACTGTGACGTCATATAGTGGGACTGGCACGGAATTTGATGCCAACCTGTTACATTTTGTTTTTCTTTTCTTTTTCTTTTTTCTAAACTTCTGTCACCACATAATAAAATAATAAAGGCCCTACGGATGTATTTTCTTAACAATAGAATGATTAATGAAGTTAATTTTCTGTTTAATTATTTTTCTTACTTCCTTTCTTCCTTCGCCTGAGCCATTTAATTTGTTAAAATTAGAATTAATTAGTAAGTTGTGATTCCAACCCTAAGTCCTTGAGGTTAGGTTGTGACAAAGGTGGTATCAATGCAATGGTTTTAACCTTTCTTGTAAAATCTTACATTTATACCATGACTAATTCTGGTGATGTAGAGATGTCCGAGTTTATGCTTAGTGAGGCGTTCTCGAACGAGCTCGAGGCTATGAGTCTAGAGAGAATCTTGGCAGAGCACCACGCCCCCACTTCGCCTAAAGGATGGGGAGACTCTAAAGACATAGCCAAGCGACTACACCAAGGCCTTGCCCAATTGATGGGTCAGCCAGCCAATATATGTATAGGCCGATCCTGATGATGTAGCATACTTATTACAGAGGCAGAGCTGTGCCTACACACGCAGACGATATCTTAGACATACCCGCGTAGTTGGCCTTACTCCAGAATTTGACCGCCCTCATTATATAGTTGGCCCTTTGTCCTCAAATTTCGCTGAGATGAGGGGAAATATTTACACCAAAGATTACATATTCACCATCCCTAACCCTTTGGAAATTATTATTGGCCAGAATGTTGATTTTAGTAATGACTTAACATACGTCGAGACGCCCGGATGGATTGTCGACTGAGCATTTTGGGAATACATACAGTCCGTCCCCATTTACATAGTTCAAGCAGCATGGGCTTGTTTTGGCATGGTACAACTAGGATGAGAATTTGAGCTTCTTATGCAACATTACTTTCCGTGGTTATTTGACCCGCCAATCTAGATTTTGTAGAAAAGAATTCTTTTTGTGAGCTAACCATGATCGATTCTGATCCCTGTTTTGTTTTTGTACCAAAGGGATTAGACACTAACATCACTTTTAACTTTTGGGATAAGGATGTAATGCGAATACTATAGTAGTATAAATAGTAAAGCTAGAATTTTATATATATCATGCTTTATAATGCTTTATAACTGTAATGCCACGTTTATTAAATTATTTTCACGAAACTCTACCTTATAGAATGGCCAACGATGGTAACGGAACCGAGTCATCAGTCAGCGAAACTGAGTCAATGGAAAGAATCATGGAAAGAGTGGTTACCAGCTTTTTGCAGGCCTTGCAGACCAACATAAATAATGGAATGCCAGAACGGTGAGAAGAGCCGGTTATCATAAAACAATTCCATGATCTGAAACCCACCACATTTATCGGCGGTCCAAACCCATTGGTACTAGAAGCTTGGGTCAGGGACATAGAGAAAAAATTTTGCGCACTACCCTGAACCAAAACACAAAAGGTAACTTTTGCCACTTTCACTTTCAAAGATGATGCACAGAAATAGTGGCTTCTTACCTTGAAGAAAGAAGAAATCGTGACCTAGGCAAGATTTTTGGAAGTATTTTACGAAAAATACTTTCCATATTCACTACGGTAACAAAAGGCGTCGGAATTCATACATCTAAAGTAAGGAACAATGTCAATGACGGAATATGAAAGCAAATTCATGCAACTAACTCAATTTACAACATATGTCATCCCCACTGAAACTCGAAAAGTAAGGAAGTTCAAAGCAAGATTGGATGCTGAAATCAAGGATAGGCTTAAGGTTTTGAAACTACTAAACTATGCGAATGTGGTGGGTCGAGCATATATCACAGAAAAAGGGATTAAAGCCTCTTTCTTTTTTTTTTTCTTATCAGCAAAGAAAAATTTCATTAACAGCATAAAATTAAAGGTATAGGAAGATGACATGCATCGAGAGAAATTTAGAAAGTACAAATTACCCCTACTACTGCTACTCGCATCCATACAACCAACCCCTTCGCCTCATGATTAAAGCCTTCTGTTCCGAAGAAGCAAGCCAAAAGAAGCGATTTTGGGTAAGAGACAACAGAAGATCTGGTGCTGCGCCCCCAAAAAAGGTAAATACGGGCACAACTAGTTCAGGTAATCAAGGTCCTACTAACCCCGGAGGTAGCACTATTTGACTCATTGGGGACAATGCCATCGAGACACGGAAACATGCTTTAAATTTTGTCAAATTGGCCAATTGCTAAGAGATTATCCAAAGCTTACCAATCCTACAATTGGCCCTTTTAAACTAATCAGAAAACCCGCAGGACCTAGAGGAAGGAGGAAGGACCAAAACTGCCAATGAAGGGTTTTTGCTTTGGTATCTAAAAAATCAGAAGTTACCAAAAATGTTGTGTTAGGTACACTTTTTGTCTGTGGTCATTTAGCTTATGTTCTCATTGACTCTGGTTCAACTCATTCTTTTATTGCACCATACTTTGCTACCAAGTTGGAATCAACACTTGAACCTTTAGGATATATGTTGTTTGTGTCTTTTCCTTCTGACAATTCTGCCTTTAGCACTGATGTATACAAATCTTGTGCTATGTCCCTAAAAAGAAAAACTTACACATAGCCTTGATTCCCTTTCACATTGGTAACTTTGATATAATCCTATGAATGAATTGGCTGGTTATCAACCACACCTCTATTAATTACAAAGCCAAAAAGGTCTCTCTTTGATTACCAAACCAACTCGAGCTTGTCTTTGATGGGACTGGAGTTTCCATCCCTCTTTGTCTTATATCCTCCATAATAGCCCAACGACTTCTAAGAAAAGGTTGTTGTAGTTATATTTGTTACGTGATCAATACTCAAAAAGAGGCCCCCACTGTCAATGCAATCATCGTGGTTAAAGAATTCCTAGATGTCTTTTCCAAAGACATACCTGGTACCCCAGTTGATCAAGAAATCGAGTTCACCATTGAAATACAACCTGGTACCCAACCAATCTCAAAAGTTCCTTACCGTATGTCAATGACAGAATTGAAAGAATTAAAGACCCAACTCCAGGAACGAGTGGACAAAGGTTTCATTCGACCAAGTACCTCGCCCTAGGGAGCTCTAGTACTGTTCGTAAAGAAAAATGATGGCACGATGAGTTTATGCATTGATTATCGGGAGCTGAATAAAGTCACCATCACGAACCGGTACCCTCTGCCACGAATCAATGACTTATTCGATCAACTATAAGGCGCCCAAGTATTCTCGAAAATCGACTTGCGTTCTGGCTACCATAAACTAAAAGTCAAAACGGAAAGCATCGAAAAAACTGCCTTCAGAACTCATTACGAGCACTACGAGTTTCTCGTCATGCCATTTGGCGTCACAAATGCACTAGTGGCCTTCATGGACCTGATGAACCAAGCGTTCAAACCTTATCTTAATGAGTTCGTCATCATCTTTATTGACGACATTCTCATATACTCCAAGTCACCCAAAGACCATGAGCAGCACTTGGGAACAGTTCTACAAACACTACGTGATCACAAATTTTATGCCAAGTTGAAGAAAAATAAATTCTAGATCACTAGTGTACACTTCCTCAGTCACGTCATTAACAAAGATGGCATCTCGGTTGACCCCAAAAAAGTTGCATCCATCGTGGACTGGCCACGACCTACTAATGTGTTAGAAATTCGAAATTTCTTGGGTCTAGCTGGCTATTACCAACGCTTTGTGCAAGATTTCTCAAAGATAGCATCACCCTTGATCCAGCTAACTCAGAAGAACACACCCTTTGAATGGACTAATAAACAGAAGCGTTGCTTCAAAGAGTTAAAAAGTAGACTTATATCAGCTCCTATACTAGCACTCCCTAGAGGAGTAGATGGGTTCATAATTTATAGCGATGTCTCATACAATGGTTTCGATTGTATTCTTATGCAAAATGAAAAAGCCATTGCATATGCCTTGCAACAACTAAAAACTCATGAGAAGAACTACCTAACTCATGATCTAGAGTTGGTTGCAGTGATTTTTGCCCTCAAGATCTAGTGCTACGGTGCAACCTGCGAGATTTACACTGATCTCAAAAGTCTTAAATATCTATTTACACAGAAGGAACTGAATATGAGGCAACGGCAATGGCTAGAATTTATGAAAGACTACAACGTAGAGATCTATCACCATCCAAGCAAAGCTAACGTGGTAGCAGACACACTGAGTCGAAAGACTACCAGAAGTTTGGCATGTACCCTCGTCTCCCACAAGATCAATGGACTGCTCGCTAACATAATCATAGAACTCGCATTGATTGAAGAAATTAAAGCACGCCAATGTGAAGATAAACTTTTGAAGAAAAAGTATGAAGAGCAAAAAAGTATGCCTGATCCTGATTTCACTATAAGCAATGGGATGCTAAAATTTCGAAATCGAATCTGCGTACCTGACATTTCGAAACTCAAAAAGAAGATATCGGTAGAAGCTCATAACTCAAGGTTTACAGTTTACCCTGGCAATACAAAGATATACCATGATCTGAAGGAACACTACTGGTGGACATGAATGAAAAGAGACATAGCAAGCCATGTCTTCAAATACCTGTATTGTCAACGGGTTAAAGCAGAACATTAGAGACCTGTAGGAATGCTGCATCCACTCCCCATACCTGAGTGGAAATGTGAATACATTACTATGGACTTCGTAATCAGGCTACCACAGTTAGTCTCAAAAAATGATGCAATATGGGTTATAGTAGACCGATGGACGAAATTAGCGCATTTTTTGCCAATCAAAATCACATACTCCCTTAATAAGTTTGCCACTTTATACATCAAGGAAATCATTCATTTGCATGGCACCCCAGTTTCAATCGTGTCTGATTGAGACCCCCGTTTCATGTCTCACTTCTGGAACAAATTGCAAGAGGCCTTAGGAACCACACTGATGTTTAGCACTGCTTATCACCCACAAACTGATGGGCAATCCGAAATAACAATCTAGACTTTGGAAGATATGTTACGTGTGTATGTGTTAGACCTCAAAGGTAACTGGGATGAGAACTTACCTTTAGTGGAATTCGCCTATAACAACAGTTACCAAGCAAGCATTGGAATGGCACCGTACGAAACACTGTATAAAAGGAGGTGTTGATCACCTTTGGGTTGGACGGAAGTCGGAGACAGGAGGTTGATAGGCCCTGAAATCGTGCAAATAACAAGTGATAAAATTCAACTCATTCAACATCGAATTCGCACTACTCAAAGTCACTAGAAAAGCTATGCAGATACACGGAGAAGGGACTTGAAATTTCAAATAGAGGATCATGTGTTCCTAAAGATCCCATCAACAAGAGGGGTTATCCAATTTGGAAAGCGAGGAAAGTAAAACCCACGTTATATCGGGTCATTCAAGATACTAGAAATGATTGATCTTGTGGCATATTGCCTAGCACTGCTACTTAAACTGTCCAATGTCCACAATGTATTTCATGTTTCGATACTTCGACGGTATTTTCGAGATCCAGAGCATGTTGTTAATTATAAAGACCTAGAAATTCAATAAGATCTTTCTTATAAAGAACAATCAGTACAGATTCTCAATCGTCGTGATCAGGTTCTCTAAAACAAAACTATACCTCTTATGAAGGTCTTGTGAAGAAATCATTGTGTTGAAAAAGCAACATAGGAAACTGAAAATCAAATGCGGGCCAAATACCCACACCTCTTCGAAAACCAAGGTACGTCAAGTTTGTAGACAAACTTCTATTTATGAGGGGAGAAATGTGACACCCCAAATATTTAATTAATACCACGTTACTACAAAAAATAAATAAATAAATAATAATAATGATAAATATATGAAATAATATGTCTAATTACATAGTGATACATGCTAAAGATGTAATTTAATTTGGTATTGGTTTATCAAAAATAAGATAAATATATTGTTAGAACAATCTTCTGTGTAAATAAAAAAAATTGAAATAAAATCAATTAAATAAAATAAATAACTTACAAATTTATTTATCAAACCGAATGGAAAAATAATAGACCAAGTCGAGTGTGTGACACTCTGTCCTTAAGACAGATTCGCCCCGCTACGGTGTTTACGGTTGAGTGGCGTCTATCTCCTAGGATACAATGATCTTCACAAATTTGTAATAGCACTCCAAACAAATTTGTACGGCGAACTAGAACCTTGTGTTCTATACTCTCTTTAATAAAATTCTAAAACTAAAATGAAGAATAATACAAAACCAATAAAATTTGGATAGCAAAAGAGATAATTTCAGACTAATTTTCGGTTTGGTAAAGTGCTGGAATATGGTATGTATTTATAGGCCCAAACAAGTATGAATTCAAACCTGAAAAGGTATGAATTCAAATCAACAGTGCATCGCTCAAACGAATGTATTCGCCTTCCAAATCGAATAGATCTATTGGCGCTTTTACGAGCAGATAATCGCTGAAATAAAGACTGTCTGAATGTGTGAACTGTTTTAAGCAAAGGTATTAAAACAAAGAATCACCGCGATTATGAGCAGTTTTATGTAGTTAATATGTTAAATAATTCGGACTGAAGAAGGCTTAAATATTGGACAAAAAATTAGAATTCAAATTTGAATTAAATTCCCGCAATAATTTTTGAAAAAATTCAAATGAATTTTTGTCCAAAAAATTAATACAAGAACCGACCCACAACCGGCTAGGTCGAACCAGTTGGCGCGTCTTGGCGTGTGTGGTAGTTTGGGCTAAGGTTCACTTTGTCTATAACTCCTCCCTTCTACAAACTTAAGGTGCCCCTTGGGGCCCAACCCAAGTGTTGTAGTCTAGAACTTATATACACAAACAAGCTCTCTAAAAGTTTCAGTGTGGAACAATCCATTATTAGGAAACTCACATTTAAATCTTTAAATGTCCATTCCACGAACCTGAAAACGACGTCAAGTTCCCATTCACTCATAAATGGTTTTGACGAACCGTTTTCACCGTGTGACTTCCCACGTAACAAGGAACACGTCACCTTTTCAGACCCACCCCAAAAGACGTTTGGGGCCTATTCAATTTTGGGCTCAAAGTTGGCTCAAAATAAGCCTTATATTAACTAATTTTCCAACAATCCCCCACATGAATGGAATTTGACAGAGAGAAAATGCAACAATATGATCTAATTTCAGAGAGTACAGAAATTGAAAATATTCTGCAAATGATAGGTAGCTTTTGGCTTTGAACCTTCCTTTGCGAGACACTATCGAATTTACTAACTAACTAGTAAACATGATGTCTTGAACTGTTCAGTCGTTTATGTAAACCAAGATAATAGAACTCGCACAGTATATCACCAGACACAGTTTAGTTCTCACTATTGTGTTCATTTTGGCCCTGAACAACCTGGTCTTTCATGAGTGCTCTAGAAAATTGTAGCCCTTCACAAATCTCATAGAACCAGCCCCGTTCACACTTACATAGGTGATTCTTATGAAGAGTATCCTGCCATACTCCACTAGGTTTACCTAGATATAAGAATCATTAAAAATTTTACTTAACCTAAAAAGCTGCAGACATCACTATTTCATTCTAGAAATGGGTAGGAGTTAGACTCCCCAGTGATCCTTCTGAGTCATTCACAACTCGGTTGTCCCTTCTAAGTCATTCACAACTCAGTTGTCCCTTTGAACCTAGATCTTGGGATCTCTAGTCAACTAGGTTGGGTTGCCGTTGTAGTAACTCTTATTTAATAGACTTAAGTCCCATTCCCCTCGATGAATTCTCAACTAGCTCTCTTGCTAACCTTTTGATTAGTGGATCTGCTATGTTATCTTTAGACATAACATATTCAATAGAAATAATTCCATTAGAGAGTAGTTGTCTCACGGTATTATGTCGATTTACTTAATGTGTCGTGACTTACCGTTATACATATGACTCTATGCTCTGCCAATTGCTGATTGACTATCACAATGTTTGCAAATAACAGGCACCGATTTTGGCCATATTAGAATATCTTCAACGAAATGGCGAAGCCATTCTGCTTCTTCCCCAACTTTATCTAAAGCTATGAATTCTGATTCCATAGTAGACCTAGCAATGCAAGTCTGTTTGGAAGATTTCCAAGATACAGCTGCCCCACCAAGAGTAAAGACATACTCATTGGTGGACTTTGAGTCTCTAGTAACCGATATTCAGTTTGCATCACAATAACCTTCTAGTACTGCTGAATATCTAGTATAATTCAACCTAATGTTACGAGTACATCGGAGATATCTTAGAACCCTTATAATTGCTTTCCAATGTTCTACTCCTGGATTACTCGTGTATCTACTTAATTTACTTACTGCATAAGCTATATCTCAAGGAAGTGCAGTTCATCAAGTACATTAAGCTTCCAATAATTTGGGCATACTCTAATTGAGAAATATTTTCCTGTACATTCTTAGAAAGAAACAAATTAACATCTACAGGTGTTCTAGCAAGATGATCGTCATCTTTGCTGAATTTGTCAAGTATTTTCTCAATGTAATGAGATTGTGACAAAGCATAACTTTATGATGTTTTAGTAATTTTCATACCAAGAATTACATCAGCAATGCCCATGTCCTTCATGTCAAAATGTTTATTCAACATTTTCTTGATAGTTTTAATCATATCATTATTACTACCTATGATGAGCATATCATCCACATAGAGACATACAATGACATAACATTTGTCTGTGTTTTTAATATAAACACATTTGTCACACTCATTAATTTTAAATCCATTTGACATCATTGTCTTGTCAAATTTCTCATGCCATTGCTTTGGCGCTTGTTTTAAACCATATAATGATTTAACTAATTTATACACTTTCTTTTCTTTTCCTAGAACAGAAAATCTTTCTGGTTGTTCCATGTAAATTTCTTCATCTAACTCACCATTTAAGAAAGAAGTTTTCACATCCATTTGATGAATTTCTAGATTGTACAAAGATGCAATAGCAATTAGCATTCTAATGGATATTATTCTAATAATCGGTGAGTATGTGTCAAAGTAATCAAGACCTTCTTTTTGTCTATACCCTTTGACCACAAGTCTTGCCTTGTATTTTTCAATTGATCCATCCGCTTTCATTTTTCTTTTAAAAATTCACTTGTACCTAAGAGGTTTACAACCTGGTGGCAAATCCACCAATTCCCAAGTGTGATTTTGCAAGATGGATTCAACTTCACTATTGACAGCTTCTTTCCATAAAGGAGCCTCAGGACTGGACATAGCCTCTTTAAAAGTTAAAGGCTCATTTTCTAACAAAAATGTTAGAAAATCTGGACTAAAAGATTTTAAGGTTCTAGTACGTTTACTATGCCTAAGTTCCTCTTCTTCATTTTGATCTAGCTCTTGCTCTTGATCATGTTCATGTTCTTGATCTTGACTAGTAATAGTATCATGAGATCTTTTATTACTACTAGTCTCTTGTCCAATCTTATTTCGAAATACATGTTCAAAGAAAGATGCATTCCAATACTCTATAATAGTATTTACATGCATTTCGGTATGTTCTAATTTATAAATCAAAAACCGATATGCACTACTATTCTTGGCATAACCAATGAAAATGCAATCAATGGTTTTAGGACCTATCTTAGTCTTTTTAGGACTAGGAATAGCAACTTTAGCCAAACACCTCCATACTTTTAAGTATTTGTAGGATAGTACTCTCCTATGCCACATTTCATAAGGTGTTTGATTCACTTTCTTTCGGGGTACTTTATTAAATATATCATTAGCAGAAAGTATTGATTCCCCCCATAAGTTCTGAGGTAATCCAGAACTGATTAACATGGCATTCATCATTTCTTTTAAAGTCTTATTTTTTCTTTCAGCAATTCCATTTTGCTGAGGTGAGTAAGGAACGGTGGTTTGATGAATTATTCCTTGTTCTTTACAAAATTCACCAAAAGGTGATTGATATTCACCACCTCTATTACTTCTAAGTTTATTGATTTTCTTACCAAGTTGACTTTTAACTTTATTCTTATATTGAATGAAAGTTTCCAAAATTTCATCCTTAATTCGAATTAAATAAACATAACTATATCTAGTATAGTCATCTATAAAAGTGATAAAATACTTTTTCCCACCTCTAGTTTGAATTGATTTAAAATCACAAATGTCACTATGAATTAATTCAAGTGGTTATGTACTTCTTTCATTTGAATAAAAAAGAGTTTTGGATAATTTTGCCTCAGCACAAATTTCACATTTATGATTTGAATCAATGTCAAATTTAGGAAAACATTCCTTTTAATTAATCTTCACAAGCATCCATAATTAACATGTCCTAATCTACCATGCCATAAATTTGAAGACTCAAGCAAGTAAGAAGAATATGTATTTTTATTAATAACTAAGGGTACAATGGTCATTACATTCATCTTGAAAAGGCCATCAGACATGTAATATTTTCCTACATACATCCCATTCTTAGTAAATACAAATTTATCACTCTCAAACACTAGCCTAAACCCATTCTTACTTAACAAAGATTCGGAAATAAGATTCTTGTGAATGTCCGGTACATGTAGCACATTGTTGAGAGTGAGTTCTTTTCCAGATATCATCTTCAGAACAATCTTCCCTTGTCCTTCAACTTTGGAAGTTGAGGAGTTGCCCATAAAAAGTTGTTCACCATTGTCCACTGTAGAATAAGATGTGAACATCTTTTTGTCGACACAAATATGGTGAGTAGCACTAGTGTCCACCCACCATTCTTTAAAATTTCCGACAAGATTTGCCTCGAAAACAACTGCAGAAAGATTGATGTCATCTACACCATTGGAAATATTGTCCACTTCGGTCATATGGGCTTAAGCAGGCTTCTTGCTTGTTCTTCTCTTACTTTTGCCTTTACTACGGCATTCTTTGGCCCGCTGTCCCTCTTTGTTATAGATGTAACATTTGCCATTAAACTTGTACTTTTTATTTCCCCCTCCTCTCCCCCCTTTTAGAGCCTTGTGATGAACTTTCTCCAGAAGACTTCCGTTTCTTGGTTTTTGAAGCATGTTCCACCATATTTGCCTTAGACTCCATAGGATGCTTACCAGCCCGCTTTTCAGAATTTCGGTTGTCCTCTTCAATCCTCAAACGCACAATTAATTCTTCCAAAGATATTTCTTTGCGCTTGTGTTTGAAGTAGTTCTTGAATTTCTTCCAACATTGTGGTAATTTCTCAATTAAGGCTGCAACTTGGAAGGATTCACTGAGAGACATGCCTTCTGTATGAATGTCATGCAGAATGAGTTGAGATCTTGAACTTGGCTGATCACAGTCTTAGAATCAACCATTACAAAGTCAGGAATTTGCCAACCACAAATTTCTTTGAGCCGGCATCTTCCGTTTTGTACTTCTTCTCCAAAGACTCCCAAAGTTCTTTTTCTGTCTTGATAGGACTATAGACGTTGAATAATGTATTGTCAAGTCCATTCAAGATGTAGTTCCGGCAAAGGAAATCAGCATGTTTTTAGGCATCGACCGCAGCAACCACTTGCCGGTCGGTTTCATCCTCTTTCAAAATAGGAGCATCCTCATGGAGGAAATGAACCAGGTTCAGAGTTGTAAGATAGAACAATATTTTCTATTGCCATCTTTTAAAATCAGTTCCTGAGAACTTCTCTGGCTTCTCACCGTGATTTACCGGTACTATCACCACAAGAGAGGAGGTTGGCGCAATTACAGTCACCACACTAGTACTTGTTTGAGCATTTGTATCAGTAGCCATGAATTCTAAATTATAAAACAAAATTATAATTAGAATTTATACTACACAGAAAATTAATCCAAATTCACAGAATTAAAATCTGTAAAAATAAAAGAAACAAGAATGTAACTTTTACTTTTCAATTAATTTAGAAATAAAATAAAATTTTATTTAACCAAATTAATTCCATATAGAAAATTAAATATCTGTAACACTTCAATAATTAAAAAACTGAAACAGGATTTTAATTAATGAACATTCAGAAAATAATCTCTAAAAATCAAAATTAATTTCTGACAAAATTTCACCAATAAATATTCTGAATTGTTAATGACACCAGTATACTACTGCTAGTTGTCAAAGAAAATAAACAGTATATTACTACTATCTATCAAATAGCATATAATCACTATTTGTTTTTCCAACCAGAATATTATTTTGTAAATCCATAGAAAATAATTTTTGTAAAAGAAGAAAGAGAAAGGAAAACAAACGAAAAATTCTGTAAACAGAATAATTTGAATCTGTCTTAAGATTATTGGAACAATCTTTTATATAAATAAAAAAAATTGAAATAAAATCAATTAAATAAATAAATAACTTATAGAATTTATTTATCAAACCAAATGGAAAAATAATAGACCAAGTCGAGTGTGTGACACTATATCCTTAAGATAGATTCAACCCGCTATGGTGCTTACGGTTGAATGGCGTCTATCTTCCAGGATACAATGATCTTCACAAATTTGTAGTAGCACTCCAAACAAATTTGTCCGGCGAACTAGAACCTTGTGTTCTATACTCTCTTTAATAAAATTCTAAAACTAAAATGAAAAACAATACAAAACCAATAAAATCTGGACAGCAAAAGAGATAATTTCAGACTAATTTTCGGTTTGGTAAAGTGCTGGAATATGGTATGTATTTATAGGCCCAAACAAGTATGAATTCAAACCTGAAAAGGTATGAATTCAAACTGAACAGGTGCACTGCTCAAACGAACAAATTCAGTTCCAAACTGTAACAGATCTGTTGGCAGTTTTCTGAACAGATAACTGCTGGAAATAAAGACCTGTCCGAACTGTGTGAACCTGTTTAAACAGTGCAGTTTCAAAACAGTAACTGCTGGCAGTTATGAGCAGTTTTATGTAGTTAATATGTTAAATAATTCGGACTGAAGAAGGCTTAAATGTTGGACAAAAAATTGGAATTCAAATTTGGATTAAATTCCACAATAATTTTTGAAAAAATTCAAATGAATTTTTGTCCAAAAAATTAATACAAGAATCGACCCGATCCACAATCCACGCCCGACACGGTTGGACAGCGGCGCGCGCGCGTGTGTGTGGTGGTTTGGGCTACGTTTCACTTTGTCCATAACTCCTTCCTTCTACAAACTTGGGACCCAACCGAAGTGTTGTAGTCTAGAGCTTATATACACAAATAAGTTCTCTTAAAGTTTCAATGTGGGACAACACATTATTAGAAAACGCACATTCAAATCTTTAAATGTTCATTCCACGAACCTGAAAACGACGTCAAATTCTCATTCACTCATAAATGGTTTTGACGAATCGTCTTCACCATGTGACTTGTCATGTGGTAAGGAACACGTCACCTTTTCAGACCCATCCCAAAAGACATTTGAGATCCACTCAATTTAAGCTTAAAATAGACCCAAAATAAATCTTATATTAACCAATTTTCCAACATATATTTACTTGGAGGCCAAGTTAACACAACAATTAAATTGGAGGAAAGTTGAAGGCTACGAGGGAATTCAAAGAAACATGTGCAATTTGCTGGACGAGTGAAACCTAAGCATCTGTACTGTCTTGGACAAAGCAAAGGTGATTCATTAGTTTAGGGACATAAATGTAGGATGAGTCATCACCTAGGCCATATGTATATAAAAGGAAGTCTTGAGTAACCAATGAAAAAAAAAAACAAAAAAAAGGAGCCTTGGAAAGTAGCATAAAAAAAATTAAAATAAAAAAAATAATAAGAAAAGGTTGAGGGTTAATATTAAGACAAGTTATATTATACCTTGAGTTACCGTAATATATTTTACGTATATTTTGAGTTACCATAATTTATTTTACTTAATTTATATTTTATAAATTATATTAATATTTTAATTACGTTAATTATTTTTTGAACTCTATTTGTTTAAATTGAAATTTATGGATATGTTTTTTTAAATTTAATAATTATTTCACAATGATTTTATAAGCAACTATTTTCTGTAAGTATCACTATTGGAGTCTCATGCATTGGAGGGATTTAAATAAACCATTGGCGTTTGATTGGTCACCTTGTGGCCCTCTGTTTGTTATAGATCCATTGATCTCTGTTCTAACTGTCTCTTCAGTGACCTCTGTTCTATTATGTTCTATATCGTGGTTATGGTTATTTATTTACATAGTTTCTGTATTTCAGTTTCTATCACTTAAATAATTTGTTTATTCAAATTAAGTTACGTTAATGTCTTAGCTTAAATAACTATCCATGGTTATTTTGTGTCCCCTATACTCTTTACATAATATTTCTCACTTTGTTGTGTGTTTATAACTGTTACCCCTTTCAAGTGATGAGATGTAAAGAAGAACTGTAACCTCGTATAGTGAGACCCATACGGAATTTGATGTCAACTTTTTATATTTTGTTTTTTTGTTTTTTTTTTCTAAAATTCTGTCACCACATAATAAAATAATAAAGGTCTTACGGATGTATTTTCTTAACAATAGAATGATTAATGAAGTTAATTTTCTATTTAATTATTTTTCTTACTTCCTTTCTACCTCCGCCTGCGTCATGTAATTTGTTAAAATTAGAATTAATTAGTAAGTTGTTATTCCAACCCTAAGCTCCTGAGATTGGGTCGTGACATATTTTTGGTGATTTTTTTTGTTTATTTGATGATTTATTAAGCTTCTAGATTCTGCTTGGCAAAACAAACCAAAAAGTTTAAAATTCCAAAAAAAGTTTGGAAAAGACAAAAAAACACTAAAAATAGTGTACTTTTAGTTTATTTTTGCTTTCAATTATTTTTAATTTTTTACATTTGTCTACACAAGATGGTCTAGAATTTTATTTTTTTAAAAATGATATAATATAAAAAAAATACCAAAAAATCAAAAAATTATTAAAAAAAAAACTTTTTTAAATGAGGCCAAGCATCCTAATTTGTCGGAACGTGGCTAAATTAACCCAAATTTTTCTTCCCAAACGGTGCCACCTAAATTGTTTTGCACAGCTGCTTGTCCTATTCCTACCTCAACTCATCCCATTTAAAGCCTTCATTTGGGAAAGTATTTTTTAACCTAGCTTTTTAACTGGTTGGCTACTTTAGTAAAAAATTTACATAGGAAGAATGTTTGGCTTTTTGGTAGTTTTGGGAGAGAAAAAATAAAATGATTATAATTTAAATGTAATATTTTGGCCCCGTCTAGGAAATTGACTATTTTAGTTTGGTTAAAATAATTGTGTTTGAAAAGAGGTTTAAATTTTTTTATAATTAAATGTGATGTTTGTAAGAAAAAAAATGAAATGATTATAAATTTGATATAACATTTTATTTTATCTATTATTTTAATTTATTTTGTCTTTTAGTGTTATCGTTGGCCAAAAAATCAAAAAATCCTCTTGCCAAACACCTTTTTTTATCTTATTAACTTTTTAATTTATTTTCTCTTTTAATGTAACTGAATTAATCTTGATCTACTTCCCAAACGAAGCGAAAATTAGATTGATGCCAATTTCAAGTGCTTTGAGAGAAAATAAAAAGTATGTACTAGTTAATAACTATTGAGAAAATTTCATGTAAGTTTACATTTCAAAAAATATTTATAAATTAATAATAAATTTTACAAATATTAAACTGCGAAGAGATAAACTTTATTATGCTTGTTTGGTGCAGCTTAAAAGTTGTTTATTTCAGCTTTCAGCTTAATTTAAGTTATTTTGATGTGTTTGGTTTAGCTTATAACTTATAACTTATAACTTTTTGGAAGTCAGAAATCAGTTTATTCTTTGAGTGGGGCAGGAGATGCTTAATTTATAAGTCAGAAATCAGCTTATGTTCATAGTTATAAGCTATAAGTTGTTTAGGCATAAGCAATAAACACTTTCCCACATCTCTACCAAACAGGGCTATTATTAGTTAAGAAACTACAGTAGTTGGATGAGGGGTGGTTGTTGTGCTCCTTTGCACAGTAGTCATTGTTGTGAGCATAATGGGATTCACTTCAGGTCTCATCTTATCTTATCTCAATAATTTGAACTGTTCACTTTTTATAACTCATTAAGTAGAATATCTCTATAAAAAATTATGTTAATCGGACATTAATAGCCCTACGATCAAATCAAATTTGCATTTGTAAAAATAAATGCTAAGTGTAATTTTGATTATAAAATTAAATTTGATTTGATCATAAAACTATCGATACCTGATCAACTTCATTTTTTACAGAAATATTCTACTCGATATGGCTTAAAAAGTGAACGATGGGAATCATTGAGGTAAGACTTGAAGTAGGCTCCATTGTGCTCATAGTAGTGACTACTGTCCAAAGGCACAACAGCCACCCTTTATTCGCAATAATGTTCCCATAACTATTTAATTGTCTTAAGATCTCGTTTGGCAACATCACTTTTTAGCTTAAAAGTCAAAAAGTCACTAAAAAAAATCAAAAAGCCAACAACTTATACGAAAAAATCAAAAAAATTTCATTCTCTCTATTTTTTACATATCTTTTCGAAAAAAAACTAAAAACTCATCTCAAACATACTAGGTTTTTTTACATTATATTTTAGCCAAAAAAAACTAAAAAGTTACTTAAAAAAGCTTGTTCTAAGACATGAGTAAGAGCTCGTTTGAAAAGTTTGCTATTTTAGTTGATTTTTTGCTATTTTAGCTTAGTTAAAAAAATTATGTTTGAGAAGATAGGTAGTTCTTTTTTTCTTTTTTCTTTTTTTAATAGTTGATTTGATGGTTGTGAGAGAAAAAATAAAATGATTATAGTTTAGATGTGACATTTTATCGTATTGGTTATTTTAGAATTTTATCTTTGTTGACTATTTTAGTTCAAATCTTCTTCTCAAACAGGTCTAAAGTCATTTTTTTAGTGTTGTGATGGATGAATAGCTCATATCATCTCCAAATCACTTTGTGAATTAAACCATGTTGTGTTAAGCTTGTGGGATTCATTATAAGTTATATATTGAATCATTCATTATTTAAATTACAATATATAAATCATCCATAAAAGTTTTTTAAAAAAAAATTTAATCTAATAACAATAATCACGTTAGTTTACGATATTTATTTGTAAAAAAAATAAAAAATATATAAATATTATTTAAATATTGAACCATTTACTTTTTGAAAGACAAATGTAACAAATTAACAATCTCAGTGTTGTTGCATCTACCTAATTTTTTTTTTAAATAATTTACATGGTGTGATATAAAAATAAATAATTTAAAACAGCGAAATAGATCTCATGATTAACCTCGCAAGTCCAAACAACAAGGTTCAATCTACTTTGTAGACTTCAAATGTGCTGGTCCCACTGATGAACCTCCTAGGATTCACGATTTTATTTTGAATTATTACAGGACATCCAAAAACATAATATTTAGGATAAATTATAAATGTATCTCCTAAAATTTAGTTTATTATATAAATTATCTTTTTTATTTTAAAAATTACATATCATCCTTTCAAATTTTTAATCGCAACAAATAATCTCTTTCACTAATAAATCATTAATTTAAATAACAACTTTTAATAATATTAAAATTATTTTAATTAATAATTCTATAGTTTTATTATTACATAGGATGGAGCTTACAATTTTTATAATCACATGGAATAATTCTTATTTTAAGCAAATTTAAAATAATGCATTTGTAATTTGTTTTAATATTAGGATTATTTTTTATACTCACTTTCTCCCAAAATAATAATTTATTTTTAAAAATTTAACTTTTTTTTTATAGTATAATTATTATATTTTAAAAATATTAATTTTTAAAATTACCCTTTAATAGTACATTTTTTAGTAAATATAAATTTTTATAATTGTACTTTTTTTGTTATTAATAAATTTAAAAGAATGACAAAATAATAAATTCATATTATGTTATTTCCTGATTTTTGAAAATGTACTAATATTTTGGAATAATAAAAAATTAAATATAGACTAATATTTTGAGACAAAGAGAATATAATTTATTATAAAAACACACGATGCCTAAGAGAACGGAATAATTTTGGAAAAATTACTTAACAAATGGACAAAAAAATTATTCATTTCGTTCCAAAATATTAGTCCTTTATTTTATTTTTTATTATTTTAAAATGTTAGCCAATTTTCAAAAATTAAAGAATAAAATAATATGAATTTTTTATTTTGCCTTTCTTTTTAAATTCATTAATAATAAAAAAAGTATGATTATGACAATTGATATTTCTTAAAAAATATATTATCAAAGATAATTTTAAAAAATTAATATTTTTAAACTGTAATAATTATACTATAAAAAAGTTATATTTTCTAAAAAAAATTATTATTTTGAGACCGACAAAGCATAAAAATATTATAACAAGTGATTTTATAATAAAATATAAATAAAAAAATTATAGCTATTTTTTTCTCTTTTCAATCGGTAGTGTTATATATATTAATTAGTATACTAATACTAATTAAAATATTATTATTGATCTCACTCATTATATAAATTATAAATATTAAAAAAAATTTAAATTATATTACATAATTAATTAATACATATAATATTACTCCCTCCGTCCCAAAATATTAGTCCCTTATTCCATTTTTCATTGTCCCAAAATATTAGTCCCTCTTCTAAAATCAAGTACAAAAATAATATAAATTTCCTATTTTGCCCTTCTTTTAAATTAATAAATAATATAAAAAGTACAATTATGCATTGATATTCTCAAAAATTGTACTATCAAAAGGGTCTTTTTGGAAAATCAACTTTTTTCAAATACAATAATTGTACTACCAAAAAAAGTTAGATTCTCCAAAAGGAACCATTATTTTGGGACGGAGGGAGTATTACTTTTCAATTGATTAGGCCTTGTTTGGAAAGACTAAATAAGTGCACTTTTTGTCTTTTTTACTAAAAAAGTGAGGTTGAAAATATGGATATTTGGGTTAACTTTTTGACTTTTTATGGAAAAATGTGTAATAAAAAATTGTAAAAATTAATTTTTAGAAGAAAATTTGAATTGGGAGTTGTGCAGCCGTAATTATTGACTTTTGGTGAATAGTATTAACTTTTTAACTTTTTGAGTAACTTTTTGACTTTTTAGATTATTCGCAACATCCCAAACAAGGCCTAATTTTCTCAATAGTTTTCCGTACTAAGGTAGTGGGATTGTGAGGCTATTCCTAGATTTCAGCCTTTTGGAGCGCACAAATGTCAAATCATGATAGATACAGAATCCAACGGCTATGATTGACAGCTAATTCTGATGAAAGGGTAGGGCCCCACTGGCCGCCTCGGGGGAATCTCGTCCGCCGAAAGCTCTTTTAACGGAAAAGTTATTTGTTGGCTCAGCTCAACGTAACTCTGAGATAGAAATAAAATTTATAATTTTATATTAAACAATTAATTAAAAAAATATAAAGAGACAATAATTTATAGAACAATGATTCATCCCACTAAAAACACCACTACTAATAGCACTAATGCATTAAAAAAAGTAAAAAAAAAAAAAATACACAACTCCAAGACCAAAACATCACATCATTACTGGCGGGATCCACTGCCACCTAATTAGTGGGAGCACTAATTAGTGCTCCCAAGCATTTTTCTAATTTATAATTGTATAGTGAAAAATATTTCTTTTTACGAAGGCTAGTGAATGACAGTCCAAGTATTTGCTCCTGTTTGATAGGATTTATTTTTAGTTTATTTTAATTTTTAATTTAATTTAAGTTATTTTAATGTGTTTAGTTCAGTTTAACAATATATTTTTTAACTTTTTGTAAGTTAAAATTAACTTATTCCTTGAGTGGGGGAGGAGAAGCTTAATTTATAAGTAAAAAATCAACTTATGTTGACAGTTATAGTTATAAGTTGTTAGACTATAAGTTATAATCACTTTCTCATAATTCTACCAAACGAGGGCTTTGTTGTGAGTTAAATTGTAAGCCGATGTATGTTTGATTGTCCGGGTTAGTTGAGCGATTGAATTTGATGGTATTTCATAACTTATTAATTAAACATTGTCTCAAAATAACATTGCCTCCGTTTGGGAAGTAAGTTGATTTTTTGATTTTTAAATTTTTTTGGTTATTTTAGCCTGAGCTAAAAAGTTTGGTTTGAAAAGGGTTTTTTGACTTTTTAACTTTTTTGAATTTTTTTGTGAGAGAATAGTGTAATGATTATGAGTTAAATGTGATGTTTTGTTTATTGTGATTAAAATAGTCTATTTTATTTTTTGTGACTATTTTAGTCCCAAATTCACTTGTCAAACACCACCATTGTCTCAAAATTAATTATTTTAGTTAATTTTTTTATTAAAAAATGTATAAAAAAAATAAAAACAATGATATAACAATTTATAATAATTTTTACTAAAAAGCAAGATTTCCAAACAAAACCTTAAAATTGAAAAATTATTTAAAATTTGTAAGGGGTAGTTTTTTTTTTTTTTTTTTTTTTTATCATATTGTAAGGGGTGATTTGACATATCCTAAAATAGCTATAATTTTATCTTTTTATTTATTTTTTTATTTCATATCATCTCTATTTTTTATATATCTTTTCATAAAAAATTAAAAGATATAGTTATTTTAGATCATTTCAAACAATTTCTAAGTAGTGCTCCAAATGAGTAGTTAGTGGTCTAAGGTCAAGTTTGGGATGTAACTTTTTAACTAAAATAATCAATAAGCACAAATAAATAAATTAATAAAATAATTAATAAAATAAAATGTCACTTCTGAATCATAATTTTTTTTTTCACAATCATCAGATAAAAAAAAACTAAAAATCATCCAAAATACAATCTTTTTTAGTAAAGTTAAAATAGTTAGGAATTA
The DNA here is from genome assembly GCA_025200525.1 of Camellia lanceoleosa. Lineage (NCBI taxonomy): Eukaryota > Viridiplantae > Streptophyta > Magnoliopsida > Ericales > Theaceae > Camellia > Camellia lanceoleosa. The sequence continues at coordinate 61,682,698 of CM045765.1, forward strand.
TTTGAGATCATTTAAATAAGTATACCTTTTTAACATTTTATGAAAAGATTGTAAAAAAAATAAAGAGATAGTATGATTAAAAAAAAGACAAATAGATTAAAATGAAAAAAATAAAAATAAAAAAAGAGTGTGCTACGGCAAGTCATGCCAAACAAGTTTTTAAACAGTCAAAACGTCAGGCTAAAACCCCATTCCAAATAGGGAAATGTTAGAGAGCTCTTTTAGAGCTCTAATTTGAGCTCTAGTAATGTGTCAAAGCTAAAAAAAAAACAAAAAAACTAAAAAAACAAAACAAGGCACAAACATCACATCAAATTGGATCCCACCTTCATCAGAGCTCTTATATTAGAGCTCTAAAGCATTTTTGTTCCAAACAATTGCTAAATTACTATTTTTATGTTAAAATTTTAAGAGACAAGTGTTAAACCTATAAATAGAATGAGCATTGCTTCTGGAGCATTAAATAATTTCTCCTTAAATTGTATGAATTAAGTAAAATTTAATTAATAAAATTTTAGTTTAACATCCCTGGTAATATTTTTTTTAAAATGATAAGGATAGCACAATTTTCTGTATTAGTTTAGGTCTTTCAAAACACTCATTATTTTAGAATTTTATATTCATCATAAATCTTATTTTACAGATCTTGATGAAGTGATTCCAAAGGATCTAGATAATAAATTATAGAATTTTAAATTTTCAAACAAGTTAAAAAAAATTATAGAATTTTGTCACAAAACAAATTTTTCAGAAAAATTTGTAGAGAATTTTGGTTTGTTTTTCAGAAAAATTTCTGGGAAAAATTCTCTACAAACAAATTTTCAAGAGTAATCAAACCAAACAAATTTTTTTAAAAAAAATCTCAAAATTTTGTTTGTTTACCTACTTTCCAAAATCTCTCTCTCTCTCTCTCTCTCTCTCTCTCTCATATACATCAAATCAATCACTTTTTTTAAAACTCTCTCTCCAAAATAATTTTCCAAAACCATTTTTGAAAAAAAGCAAACCAAACAAGTTTTCGTATTTTTTATCTAAAAAACTACTTTACAAACACACCCTTTGTGACAAAATTCTATAATTTTTTTAACTCGTTTGAAAATTTTAAAATTCTATAATTTATTATCTAGATCTCTTTGGAATCACTTCATCAAGACCTGTAAAATAAGATCTATGATGAATATAGAATTCGAAAAAGAAAAAAACTTGATGAAGACATGTCAGTGAAATTTCACTTGGTCACTGAAATTTCGATGATCAAATCAGTAAAATCAATGAAATTTCGATCGTCAAGTCAGTTAAGTCAATGACCTATTTTTTTTATAAATGATTTACACATTATGATCTTAAAAATAAATTATTTGAATCATCAAAACCAACCCATAGAACCCAAATAGCATGGTCCAATTACTGGAGACAAATTGATCCCCTCATTAAAAATAAAGTGGTTAAATTCATATTCTATATTCCTGCTGGAGTGGTTATCTCAAATTAATATTTTGTTGTCAAGGCAAGGTAGTTTGTGTGGAGAATGTTTTGGGTTTTAGTAGGCCTTATGGCAGCCCCTTAATAAAGAGGCATGCATATATAATCAGTGTTAAAGTTGTTGCTAAAAGTGCATTCCAAAGAAGAAATAAAGAGGCATACACATATATCCGTTCGTGTGAGGGTGATGGCTAAAAGCGTACTCCAAAGAAAGAAACATGAATGGAACTGCAAAAGCAATGTTCATGGAGGCCAGCACCAAACATTGAAGACCAACTATTATCAAATTCATATTCAACTTATTTTTAGTAATTTTTAACAAATTGTCATGTTTCAATTAATTATATCAGTTATAGTTGTTCCTAAAGAACCAAAAAAAAAAACTTTTCAAATTTAAAGTTGATCAAACCTTACTTTGAGTCGATTGTGTCACAAGTAAGATTGAATAGATTAGTAATTTAATTCACTGAAAAGAATTTAATTAGTAAGTTGGATTATGCAAGTTTGATTAACAATTTTATAATTCAAAATACTGAGAGGGGTAATATTTAAGTAATATTTTGTTCATTTTTTATATAGTACTTGAGCTTGAATTATTTTGATCATTTTTCTTATTTTAAACCATGTTGTATATTTAAGTAAATTTTAATAGTTATATATGGAAGTAATCTTTTTCTAAGAGCATCTTCAATGGCAAATGCTATAATAACATTGCCATTGTTATAATTTAGCAATAAATAGTATAAAATGATAAAATTATAACAATGGTGCTCCAATAATCAGAGGTCATTTTGGACGGTCGTCCGGCCAGTCATCCGGAACACACCAATTTCTGTGTTTGGTTTTGCAAAAACGACGATTTTGTAAAAAATTATCTGTTTTGCTGAGAGGGAGAGAGGTTATACCTTAGTTGGCACATATGGCAGCTGCCAAAACTTGTGTAAAATTTGGCACAAGTTTTAACATTTGCCGAATTTGACAATTATCATATGGCACCATTGGAGCACCATTTTCTTCTCTAGCTATCAAATTATAACAATAACAGCTTCAATGATAAATTATTAGAGATGCTCTAACTGATGTCAAATACAAAAATAAAAGTAAATAACAATTTTTTATTTTTTATTTTTTATTTTTAATGTAAGAGAACCCTCGTATCAAGAATTTGCTTTGTACCCTGAAAATGTGAAACTACCTTGAACCAGTATTCATAATGTTGATGTAACTTGTTAGACCATCTCCAACGGTTAACCAAATCCAACACCAAATTTAAATTTTGATGAAAAATGCCCCTTTTCATGCTCCAACCGTTTCATCAGATTGATATCAAATTCAGAATTCAGCAAATCTTTCACCAAACTGAGTACAGGCGAAGTATTTCAGCAAATTACTGTTACTGACCGTTGGGATGAGAGAACCGGGCGACCATCCGGGTGACCAACCGGTTGACCAACCGGTCACCCGAAAAAAAAATTGCAGTTCACTAAGCGGTTCAACAGGTCCCAAAAAAAAAAAAAAAATTTTTTTGCCTGGGTGGTCGACCACGGTCGGCCGGCAGATTGACCACCGATCGACCACCCAGGAGTCCAAAAAGTTCAGTTCAAAAGGTTCAAACCGGTTAAAAAAAAAAAAAAATTTTGGGCTTCACGGTTGGCCATTCGATTGACCGTCCAACCGGTTGCCCAGCGCCAATTTGGTGAAACGAATTTGATGAAAACTGTTGGAGCGCGGAGTATCAAATCAAGGAAATCGCACATTTTTTACTCAAATCTGATGAAACTTTTGCTGAACCGTTGGAGATGCTCTTATCGGTATCATATGACATTTTTTTTGATTTCATTAAAACCTTTACATTTTTATTAAAGTTTTAATAATTTTTATGCTTTCATTAAAGTTTTAATAATTTTTATACTTTCATTAAAATTTCGCTTTAGTACTTCTGCTTTTAATTTTTATCAACCTCAAATATTAAAAAATAATTATATGCAAAGAAGAAAATTTTTGTAGAATTTCTATCCATAATGACATGTAGGGATGTAAGAAAAAAATTTAAAAAAATTAAAAAAAAATCAACCAAACCAATTGAACCGGATCGAATCTGCTATATTTGGTCTCTTTTTTTAAATAATAATAAAAAAAAAGAATCAGTCCGTGCGGTTTTTTAATTTGATTTTTTTAATTTTAATTCGATCGGTTCAAACACCTTGTGCACCGAACTAAACCGAAGTTGACCGTTTCAACATATATTGTATTTAATATATATATATATATATATAAAATCTAATAATACAATGATATTAATAAGTATAATAAATTATTAACCCCTTAATTAATTAACCATCATCTCTGTAACCTAAGTTTGTGAATTCTTGTTATATATATATATTTATTTTTATTTTTTTGAACATGAAATTCTTATTATATATAATCTTAATTCTGACTCATTATTTTTAAAACTTTAGTATTTTTTAACTTTGTTTTGTTTGTATTTTCGTTAATCTAGAAATTAAAAATATTTATTAAATTGATGAATTGGATATGTTTGAATAGGGGTGAGCATGTTCCAGATTGGGATGACTAGGATCAATCTATTATCTACGGTTCCTTGAAAAATTGAAACTAATCCAATCTGTTTAAATCGTTGAACTAATCCGAACCAATCCATTTAAACACGGATTAAATCGATTTAGGATTACGGATTCACATAATTAAATAACAAAAATATATATATATAACATTTTAATTTCATAAAAATATAAATATTGTATCATATTAGTTTCAAAATAGCAATATGTCTTTTCATAATAGCGATATACTGTTCTAGAATTTAAACAACCATAAGAAAGCTGGTTCCACCATAAGTATTTAGACCATTATAAATTAAAATTAGAAACTAACAAACAAAAGTAATAAAAGAAGATATTATACGGGTTTAGGTTTAGATTTAGATTTTATATGAAATTAAAGAATATATTATACGAGATGGTGTATAATATAAATATAGACTATTTGTATATGATCCGGACCTACCGAATTAGACTGGACTAGACCTGATCAGATTACGAATTTCACGGATTCTTTACTCAGCTCTATGTTTGAAGTGATGAATAAATAAGTAATTTAATATTTTTATATAAATTAATAACTAGATTAAAAAGTGATTTAAGTTTATAAGATCCTAAACTATTTAAATCACATTGAACCGAATCATTTTAATCAATTCAATGCTGATTGATGGCAGAAGCTATTCATATAATATTTAAAATAATAAAATTGACATTATTAATTCTCACTCTTCGTTTCTAGCCGGCCCGTGCCACTGTCTCTTCCCTGTCCAACACATGCCACCACTGCACTTGCATTAAAAGATTAGATTCAATTCAATAAACTATTGGATTAGATCTTGCCGCCTCACTTGCGATTTTATTCATTAAATTAGTTATTTCATTCATTTAAATCTGGCACAACACTTTGTGTGCGTACATACACATGTGTGGATGAAAATAGGAATTTAATTAGTTTAAATAATTAGGAATATATATGTGTGTGTGAATAATTAGGTTAAATAAGTTGAAATTTAGAGTTAAGAGATGGTTTTATTAAAATTATCTATATAATAAAATTAGATGGTTTTTGTATTTGTCCTATATACATTTGTCTTACTAGGACATTTGGACAGTTCAGATCTATTTAAATTATAAAACAACGGTTGAGATATATTTTTCAAAAAATATCTTACATGTACATTTTTCCGCTTCTCTCTCTTACTTTTTCCTTTTCTCACCCATCCTTCTATGATCCAATGATCCCACATTCCTCTCTCTTTTCTTTTTATTTTTTTATTTTCTCCATTTTTATTTTTCTCTCTATTTGTTTATTCGTTTATTTTTTCTTTTTTGTTCAATATATTTTACACATATTTCTATACAATATATGTATACCCGTAATACACTAGGACATTACAGGCATACATACAATTTCTATATAATTATATAAGCAAAATTATTATTGTTTGTATGCCCGTAAAAATTATATGTATGTCAGGCACATATATCTATCTAGTTATATATTGTATAATCAAAAACGAGTTTTCGTAAGGAATTTTATAAAAATTCCAAAATTTTATAATAAATGTTTGAATTTATCAAATTAAAAAATAAATTTAAATAGTATTGGGATTACAATTATATTCTAATCCAAACATTGAACATTATTTATACCGTATCTTCAGGTACGAATATACGCTAGTATTTTAATAAAATAGAGAAAAAGAGAATGTTTCTTTCATGTGAGGGTAAAGTAGTCATTTTGTAGTTAACCTTATCAGATGTTTAGTGTGCGGTCAATATGCCTATTTTTGAATCACACAAGAGTAAATTGTTTCATCCTCAAATCACAATGGGTAAAGGGAATTTTGCTTTATTTTTTTTAATTTTTTATTTTTAAGACAATAGTATTTTATTAAAAGTTTATTTTACTTGAAAATAGAAAAATTCAAATGTTAATTAGTTAAACTTTTTTTTAAAAAAAAAATTGTGAAGTTTAAATTTTTTGAGGGTATGTTTGGGAAGATAGTTTGTGGCTAAAATAGCCATAAAAGAAAAAATATACTATTTTGGCCACAAAAAATAAAATATTATATCTAACCCATAATTATTACACTATTCTCTCATAAAAAAAGTTAAAAAGTCAAAAAATCAAAAAATCAAAAAGTCCTTCCCAAACCAAGCTTTTTAGGCCAGGCTAAAATAATTAAAAAAGTCAAAAAAATCAAAAAGTCAATCTACTTCCCAAACCAACCCTGAGCGACCTTGTTTATAAAAAATTTTGGTGTCGCCACAAGTATGCTAGGAATTTTAAATCTAGTTCAAGCGAGTACGCAGGACCGGTCATGAGATTTGTAAAACCTAAGACAAATTATGAAAATAAGGCCCCTCTAATATATATTTTTTTTAATAAATTTTTTTTTATATAAAATGATAAGTATCAATAAATTTTTTATTTAGGTTTACTTGCACATGTAATTATTAAAATTATAAACTAAAATTTACTTTCATATATTAAGATAGGAAGAAATCAGTACAATGACTCAAAAATTTTAAAAACTTGTTTTGTTGTTTTATAGTTTAGCAATATCTAGTTTACAATTGACCCAACGATCACTTAAATACTACCTTTATTGCATTTTTAGCTGTAAAATCACTAATTAAGTTTGTATAATCTAATTTATATACTAAATCCTTTTTAATAGACAATATAGCTAATCCATTCAATCTTTCTTGTAACATTGTTGATTAAATGTAGGATTTGATCAATTTAACTTTGAAAAACTTCTTTCTCCAAAGGCAATGGTAATTGAAATAGTCAACAATATTCTATACACAATCCTAGGAAACATGATTATAAGCGGACACGGGGGTACTGCTGTCCCCTTATGGGGAATTTTTTCTAGCATTTTTCGATAATCTGAACCGTTCATATTGTAGGGTTCGTCAAGGTTACTATTCATGTAAAAAATCAAATTAATCGGAAATTCATAACCCCATGATCAGATTCTAATTATTTTCAAAAATTTATGAAAGTTACGTTAACCGTTAATTTTTATAAAAACAAATGTGCTTTGTTATAGGGCTACAGGTATCCAATCAACTTGATTTTTTGCATGGATAATCTACTCGACGAGCCTTACAATATGAACGGTTCAGATCATTAAAAAATATTCAAAATAAACTCCCACAAAGGGACAGCAGCAACTGCTGTGCCTTGGGGCACAGCAGTATCCCCCATTTCATTATAAGCACATTTCAATCCACAAATCACAATCCACTGATTATCTCATATTTGATAGGAAAGAAATTATAAAAAATTAATTTAATGAAATAAAATTAGGACAAAAAAATTATTCAATTAAAACTGATAATAACCTAGGTAAAAAAATTAAGGCAAAATTATTTATTCCATTAAAACTAATAGATAAAGAAGGTTAAAAAAAAATTATGACAAATTTATTATGCCACTAACTTATAAAGAAAGAACGTAGAAAAAAATTAGGACAATTTTATTTAATAAAATTTAATAGTGAGAGAGAGAGGACTTACTATGAGAGAAAGTGTGTGTGTGAAGGAGAGAGTGAGTCATCGGAGAAGTGAGAGAGAGAGAGAGAGTGTGTGAGAGAGTCGCCGCCTCAATCAATGCTCTTTGTTGCCCTGCTTTATACTTGCTTGGTATGCTTTCCTTCATCACTTCGTGTGAGAGAGAGAGAGAGCACTAACTGAGTAGAAGATATATTGTATGTATTGTTCTTTTTGGACCCCAAACACTTTTTCGTATATATTTTCATTTTAATAAATATAGGCCGAATTACACTTTATAAATAAATATGAATTAAACTACACTTATAAATAAATATGGGCCCAATAGAATATTTTGAGGCCCTTTAAATTAGCCCTAAAACAAAAACAAAAAAATTGGGCCAGTAACGTTTTACTCAATTTGAAGGCCTTTTTTTGGGCCAATTATTTGAGACCAAAGGCACAGGTCTCACTGACCTTAGGACAAGCTCGGTCATACGAACACGTAGGCAATCATATGTACAGATTACACGGGCATGCTAGGACTTTTAAATCTATAGTTCAAGGTATAACGTTCAAACTTCTAATGCATGAATTAGACCCTGCATGGCTAAGAAGATGAACTACAGGTTCAGTTCTTGTCTAAAATGAAGATGGCTTCAATAATTTTGCTAGGTATGGAAATTAGGTATGGAAGAAAAATTGAAAAAATCAATTAAATTGGTTGAACTGAACTGAACTGGTTATATTTAGTCATTTTTTAAATATAAATCCGTCTGTGTAATTTTTAAAATTAATTTTTTTCGATTTTCAATTCGGTATCTATTTAAGTACCTTGTGTACCAAATTAAACCAAAATTGACTGAGAGTTTCCGATATTAAACATAATATATATTAAATACATAATGAAATTGGTTGAATACAAAGTTTAGTTGATTCACATAATTTTTTTTTTTCTTCTTAAATATTCCAAGTTTGACAATAGACATTAATAATGTGATAAGTTGTTAGTTTGCCACTAATATGTGCTTGAGTCAAATTTTGTTACTACTATGCTTATATAGCTATAGCAGGTGTTTCCGTTGTTTTCAATTTTTTGTTTTGACTCTACTTGATAGATGTGATTAGTCTTATGGAACGATGATTTTAAACTTTTGTTTTACTTTAGTGTCAAGATTTTGATTTTCAAATTATATTTTATTTTTAATTCTACTTCAATATTTTTATATAAATTATTTATCATACTACAAATTTAAGAAACAACTTAAATTTGAAATGTCATAAACCGATTAAACCACACCAAGTCGATCCGTTTGAATTGGTGCAGTTTGATATGGTTTAGTGAAAATTTTGGTCGGTATCGATTCTCAATATAATAGAACCGATATTATCAATTCGGTAAAAAAATTCACTTAAACACTAACCGTTCCAAATCGATTACATCTCTAATGAAAATAAATGAAAACTCAAATGATGCATGTAAATAAATATGAAAAGAAATTGAACTTACATTAGCAAGAAACGAAGCACAATTGAAATAAAGTAAAGACGCTTACAAAAATATTGACAATTACGAGAATTGAGTAATTGAACTTGCTTGTGACACAGTTGACTTAAAATAGGGTTGGATCAACTTTAAATTTGAAATTTTTTTATTTTTTTTTCTTGTTAGGAATAGTTGTAACTGATATAATTAACATATAGTATACTATACACAATTTATGTATTTGAAACAACCACCCTTTAATTTAAAATATTTTACCATATTAATTGACTTTTTGATTTTTTTTTTTTCAGTAAAAGTAATAATTCATTAGTTTTAAATAATTCACCACATCAATCATCTATTAATTTTGAATTTTTACCGAACTTTGTCAAGACATTCCAAATTCAAGTATTTTTTTCAAGGCTAGTTTAATAGCTAAAAAAAATTTGACACTTTTTTTGTTTGTTGTTGTTGTTGTTGATGATCAATTTTCAAGGGTCCAAAGCAAAAACATTGGGCCAAAACTGGATTACTAAGGTTGGCATGGCAGCCAAATATTTTCAGGTTGTTTGGACTACTAAGGAATAAATTTCATCAATTTTGCCTCATTCGATTGGCTATAACCAGACAAACTTAGTTTGTCCGGTCATTTAAGTTTGGTTATCTAAACAAAAAACAAAAAACATAAAAAATCAAAATTCGGAAAACAGTTGTTGAGGTAAGGAAGGGTTGCTGCTGGGTGATGGTGGAGGTACAAAAGGGGGTTGAGTGTAGTAAAGAAGGCTGCCGATGGTTGGGGTGGTAGAAGAAAAGGTTTGTTGAAGGAAAAGTTGTGATAAGGGGTGGGAGTCCAAAGAAATGGATATTTTGGAGATTATGGTGGGATCTAAAGAAAAAGGAGGGAACCAATTTGGATAGTGGGGGTCAAAACAAATGGGAGTCTTGAGAAAATAAGTACAAGCTAATAGCAACACTCATTTAGAAATGCCTTATAAGTTACTAAAATTACAAAACACTCATTGTCAAAGTTATAAATTATTTGGGAGGCAACTTACCTCCAATCTATTAATTGGACTAGAGGAGCAATTTGAAGATTTGTGAGCTTATTTCGACTACGTTTCAGTGATATGAACTGCTCAAAATTTAGTATCTCCTGAATAGATCAATCATATAAAAAATCAAATTGATCGAATGTTAATAATTATATATTTGAATCATATTGACCCACAAATCCCCAATTAATAGACTGGGGTTAAGTTGCTTCCTAATTTTAACCGACCAAAGATATGTTTTTGCATATTGAGCAACTCTAGCAGTTATTATTCACCTGTGTTATTGCTAAAATTTTGGTGAGATGACACCAAAAACACATTTTAGCAATGTGTTATTTATCATACACAATGAATGTATGACTACTTTCTTTTCCTTTATTTTTTTTTTTGTTTTAATTTTTAAATTTACTATATTTCCCCCAAGAAAACATCACATCATGTATCTTTCTATATAAATTCAATAACATTAATAAATTAATATAAAAAAATACTCTCATATTAAAATAATTTTAATTTAAAATACAATTTGAAAACATTTTATCAGAAAATACTAACCATGGAATTGTTCTTCATAACCCTAGTTGTGCATTGTGGCTTTCATATGCATGGTGTTTGGCAAGCAAACCATCCAACTAGCACTCCCGCACTGGAGAGAAGTTATTCCATGCCCCCAAGAACATGCAACGAACACAAAATCAACTATAATTGGTGGAAAATGTATAATTTACGAATTTATGTTGATGACTAAAAAGACAATAGGGACCATGACATTTGCTAAGTAGTCTATGATATGATCACATGATGTCTCATGGGCATCGAATAATTTTCTTTCACTAAATGAGTATGCTTGTTTATAGCACCTTGTGACATGTAGATCTAACTCTAATTTTGTACACTTACCAAAATGGTGAGCTTCTCAAAACGCCCATCATCTAACAAAGTGTTACATGATATTATCGTTGCATTCAGTATCTACTTTACTCATTATAAATATCATCATATATCAATGTCATAAAAAACTTCATGAGTTTTACTTTTAATATAGCAAATTTTTCATTAATTTATAAATATTTTTCCTACCTTCCACTTAAATGATATTTTCCCATGGAAATAAGGTATTGAATGTTCTATAAAGAGCACCAACCATCATTACAAAGTACATAAACAAATAAGTTTAAAAAATCATTAAACAATGACAAAGGAAGCTAGATATGAAAAGAATCTAAAACCAGAGACTTATAGCTTCATATTGGGGCATCTATAAAAAAAAGAAAAAGAGAAAAAGCCATTTTAGTTTATATTCTGCAACATTACATGACATGGTTACTTTAAAAAAAAAAAAAAATAAGAACATTTTAGCATGCCAAAGTTGCAAATCCCAATGATCAAAGTTCTAAATCAGCTGGGGGAATCCACTTTTTGTTCTCTATTTGCTTTAACTTTAGCTTTTTTTCCTAAGCAAATTGAGTTCAGTACCTGATTTTATTATGTTTAGATTGACATTTCTGTTGTTTCTGAGTCTCTTATTACCTCAATGTTCTTTTTTTGGGGTTGGTCAATCTCATCTCAGTTCAGAGTCTACTCCAACAAAATAAACCCACCAAAAAACAAAACAAAAAATTCACTAATTTGTAAATAACCAACTCAAACATGAGTTTTGCTTTTGGGGCTAACAATGAGCTTTGTTTAGAGAGATACTAACTAGAGACATTTTTATCAATGATGTCCTAAAGATGCTTTCATTCAAGTTTAATTTACAGAGACACTGTCCCAGGTCACTCTACCAGTGACCATTTAATTTTTCACTCATCTCTTAGGACCAAAAAAATTGGGTGATTAGTGGGGACGAACACTCTCATGAACACCCAAAAGAATTTTTATTTTTATTTTTATTTTTTAAAAAAAGGGGGTTTTAAGCACTTATCTTAGTATTTACACCTCTCAACAAAAATTATAGAATGGTCAAAAAGAATGGGCTGATCATAAAAGGCCTAAGAAAACAAAAAAGAAGCATATCTAAGCCTTACTTTAATTTTATAAGAGATAGCCACACCACCTAGTTTATTACTTTTAACAAAGAAAATTAAGCAAAAAGCATATTACCATATTTTAACATCACAGCAGCATCCCAAAAAAATCACATCATCATGACAATGTTGAGATTATATATATATATATATATTTTTTTATTTAATTCTATGGACGCATAAGTAAATTTATTTGTATTTTATTCCTCACATGAGCACCAGGAAGACTACCGTTGTTTTCTCTAAAAATTTAGACATCTAGAAATTTGAACATCAAAGAGCTCAAATCCCATGTCAAGGGATGGCAACAGAGCAAGGTGGGCAAGGGCGAATTTGTAATTCTCTACCACCACCAAAAAAATTAATTTCTTTAATTTAAAAAGTACTATGCTAATAATCAAATATATATATATATATATATTAAAGAAAAAGTGATTTTGTCTAGTACAAAAAATGAATGCAAGTGATTAGAGTTTTAAAATGTAAGATGATAAATAAAGAAGTAAAATTAATGTCAAGTGTAAAATTTTAGAGTTTGTCTTATTATATTTTTAAAAAATATTACATTAAATTAAATATAATTGAAGAGGGGTTTGAATATAACAGGGTTAGGAACGGCAATGGGTCGAGGCGGGCGAGGATGACACTCCGTCCCGATCCCGAAGGTAGAAAAATTCGTCCCACCCCGATCCCGTGGAACCCATCACCTCCCCCGTCCTCCTCCCCTAACTAGGATCGGGTTTTCCCAACCCTGAAACATCCCTGGCAGATCTGTTCAACACACAACCAAAAAAAAAAATTTGTATAATGAACGAACAACAGATCTGTTCAACACACACACACAACAACTGTTCAGATCACAACAATCATCAATCAACAACAACAGATATATATAACAACTTAAAAAAAAAAAAAAATTGTTCTTCAACAACAGATATATATATATAGAGAGAGAGAGAGAAGGCAACGGAGGCTTCATAGTTCATGATCTGTTCAGATTGATGGCAACGGAGGGCTTTACGAACGGATGGCTTCTTCACTTCTTTAGATTTGTTCAGATCGGTGGAGAAATCTTCATGAGTGAAGGAGTGAGTGAAATGGAGAAATCTGCGTGAGTGAGGGAGAGAGAGGGAGAGGGAGAGGGAGAGGGATGAGGGGGAGGGAGACTGATTTGAGAGAATGAGACGCAGTGAGAGAGTGAGAGAGCCTTGATGTGATGAGAGAGTAAGAGAGAGTGAGCCTTAATGAGGTTTGGTATATATATATAAAAGGCTAAAATAATAATTTCACTTCGGGGATAAACTGGAGCGGAGATGGGGATAGAGACGGGCCGGGTACGGGGCTGGGACACTTATCCCCGTCCTCCGCTCGAACTAATCGGGGATTAATTTTTCAATATCATCCCCACCCCGTTGGAGATATTTTTCGAGAAAAAACTGCTTAAATCGTGGTCGGGGGGTCGAGTCCCTGTCGGGCCGAGTTCGAATTGCCATCCCTAAACAGGATGGAGAAGAAAAACCCTGCGACTTACTCATCGGAGATTGTGGGGACAAAACAGGACGACAGAATATTGCCATTCCTACCCATGTCTTTAGAGAGATTTGGAAAATGATAAGAAAGAACATGGTTCGGTACCACCGAGCTAGAACCAAACCAAGCTTTTAAGTCAAAATTTCACAATTCAATCCAAGATCAAACCATCACCATTTGGTAATCAAAGCAAAGCATAATAAACTGAACCGTACTTAAAAATAAATAAATAACTCTGCGGCCCAATTGCTTAAGGCTGTAGCCAGCCCAACTACCATGTTCTAACAACTAATTCAAGGGGCATTCTATTTGAACCCAAAAAATATCTTAGTATGCTTAATTTAAATTTATAAATTTTAATTCTTATTATATATTAATGTGAATTTATTAATAAGGACAATCCTTATTAAACCCTAAAATAATTTCTTTTTTTCCTCATGGTACACCCCAATCTATTATTTCTATTCAAATCTCTACATCTTCTTCCCTAAGATATCAAAGCTAGTTTGTCTTTTTCTTCTTCTTCTTATTCTTCTTCTTCTTTCTCACTCCAAAACTTCAATCCACCTTATCGAAACTCACCATTATCATTAATATCATTATTTTTTTATTATTTTAAAACCCTAAACCCTAGACGAAAGTTTGAACAATCAAACAATGGAGGAAATTGATAATCAAGAAAATATTTTGATTTTTATATGAATGCTTACCTCCGCTTTGATGGATTGCTTCAAAATATTATCTTGATTATCACTTTCCTCCATTGTTTGATTGTTCAAACTTTCCTCCATTGTTTGATTTCAAAATAATAAAAAACAATGATGTTAATAATAATGGTGAGTTTTGGTAAGGTGGATTAGAGTTTTGGAGTGCGAAAGAAGAAAAAGAAGAAGAAGACAAACTAATTTTGATCTCTTGGAGAAGAAGATGTAAAGATTTGAATTGGAATAATGAATTGGGGTGTACCATGAGAAAAAAATAAAATAAAATTTATTTTGGGGTTTAATATAGATTGTCTTTATTAGTAAATTCACATTAAAATATAATAAGAATTAAAATTTATAAATTTAAATTGGGTGTACTAAGATATTTTTTGAGTTCAAATAAAATGTCCCTTATTCAAATGGATGGCTAGACAAAAAAAGCTAAAGCCAGGGCCCAATGAATTATTCAAATCCAGTGGTGGGTTTGTTAGAAATTATTGCTCTCTAACCTATGTGGGAGGGGAAATGCTCTCATGTGCAATACACACCACATGCAACCTTACATAAAAGTACATAAGTTTTCATGAATTTTTACTTAAATGTTCGCATAAAAATGCGCAAGTGATTATACAAATTTGTATTGAACTTACGCATTTTTGTAAAATTACTCATATAAATTTGTAAAAACTTATGTAATTTTGTATTAGATTACATATGGTGTATAATGCACACTCCAGATTTTTTCATGTGCGAGAAGTAGAGGTGTGGGAAAACTAATATGTAGAATGTTTGTTAAGAAAGAGCAAGGAAAATGGGAAAAAGGGTCAAGGGAAGTTTATTCTAACAAGGCAAACTGATTGGAAGGGTGGTAACTGCAAAACATATAAAATTAGAAAAATTTAAAGGCTTTATTCTAGAATTGATTCAGTTTAATTCTTGATTCTTTCAAGTCAAATGTACACCGATAGACCCCGGCATCAATATGTGCACCAAATCAAGAAATCAAAGGGCCAATTTTATGCCAGAAACTCATTTAAAATAATTCTTCTTCACAAGCGCAGTGTCAAGGCTCTTACATCACCTGCCAAAAAGCTTTATGAATATAAGCCTCCTAAGCACCCTTGTCTTACAAGTCGATGTCGATTTTCAAAGATTGAATTATATATAAAAGTTTGTATCATTTGGTAGTAGCAAACTCAACCTAGGTGAGTATGAAATTGAATGGACTTCGCAGTTGAGAAACTTCTTGGGCACCTTCCCCTTGTAATCGCTTGCCTTACAAGACAACTTTCAAAGGTAGGTTCTACTCAATAATCCCCTACCCCTTACAAGCATAGTTTCAAGGGTTAGTTCTACTGAATTAATTTGTGTCAAGCAGTCTTAGCAGCCATCCAAGACATTAAAAAGAAACGAGGCTACATCCTTTTGGAGCAATAACACCGAGCTTCAAAATAAAGGATCAAGAACATATACATCGCCGTAACAACAAAGACTACTAAAACTAACATGAGAACTTATCCATAGGACATCAGTGAGGGACGGCAAATGATATTTTGCATAACAGAAAGCTAATGCTCTGAATAGAACTATTAATACCACTAATTTAACATATTTATAATGTCATGTATAATGATAAACATCTATCATATATCATAAATATGCAATGTAACACTAATTTTTAAAATCTAAAAAACGAATATAAAAGTAACTTTATATTATTTTTCTTTCATCACTATAGTTCAAATTATTTTATTTAATTCAAACTATAATGTATGTGTTTCCCAAGTGTCCAGAAAGTGTAGCCAAATCTAGACAAAGGTATAACAACACATGTTTAGACATGTCGAAAAATATCCAATGAATATCGTGTCATATTGGTGTCCAACCCAATAATGCCTTGTGTGTGTGTGTGTGTGAGAGAGAGAGAGAGAGAGAGAGAGAGGGAAAGAGCAGTACACAGTAAGTTTTAAAGATGTTTTTAGCTGAAGCTACTACTTTAACTTTCCTACATGGATTTTCTAACATTATGAAATTTCACTAAAAAGTAAAGGATGCCAACAAGATCAAACTACATACATCTCTCAACAAGGCAAAACTGCCACTAAACTTGTCACCACCATTGACAAATGCTTAAAAGCCGAAGAAACCCAGTTCACTGGCTTTCTCTTTCTCAAATGTCTCGAAGTACTGATATATGATTGTAACTGCAAGTAGAATTCCAGTCCCCGACCCAATTGCACCCATGAAATCTGCCAACACCGTCAAGGCACCAATACACATACCCCCAAATGCAGCTGCAGTGGGGATGTAGCGATTCAGTTCCTTCTGTAAATTTGAATCTCGATGTCCAGGCATCACCATTTGTTGCTCCTGCAGAAGTAATCACGAAAATCTTAAGTTCCAAATGAACATGTCAGGATATCTTTTAATGTGAGAATTCATCTCCACAGTTTATAATGGTCGTAATGACAAAGAGCTAAATTGACCAATACTAAACAAGTCCAGTGCTACAAGATCAACGAAGTACCATCTTTCGAAGTTGAAAACAGTATTTAATACACTGGGCACAAATTCCATAGGCCAATCACAACCAGATCAATTATACATTTCCACTCACACATGCATAACTAGAAATAGAAAGTCATCAAATTGGAGGCAATTAAATTATAGAAAGACCTGATCACATAACTTGCTTTTAATGCCATATGGCAATTACAAAATCCACCACCATGCCTATATATCTAAAGTTGTGTCTAGGTTGATAAATTTAAAAGAGAGAAAAGCAAAAGAGAAGTGCATAAGAGATCCCTGTTAACTCCATCCACCCAAGCCACAATATCCAGGGGTAGTAGGACTACAAATGAACCAAGTTGTTCGCGAGCTAGCTCAGCTCAGCTCGTTAAGGGCTCGGCTTGGTTCAATTAGTAAATGAGCCGAGCTCGAGTTCGAATAAGCTCGGCTCGTTTATCTTTATTTAAATTATATATTAAGTATATTATTTATATATTAAATAATATATAAATAATAGCATAAATACATTATTTATGTATTAAATAATATAAATAATAAAAAAAATCTTATTGAGCTGAGCTCGAGCCTAGTTTGTTATCGAGCCGAGTTGAGTTCAAGCTTAGCAAGTAAATGAGCTGAGCTCGAGCTCAGCAAAACTCGACTCAGTTTGGCTCGGCTCGTTTGTAGCCCTATCCAAATGTCAGCATATTAGTCTACATGCACATTCCAATAACTAGTCCCCCAGCCATGCAATTAAGTAATAAGGAATGAAAAAAACATCCACAGGAATATGAATTAGGACAATATACTATAAAAGACAAACCATCTGCACAATCACCATTCCACTAGTTGTTTCTCCACTAGTTGTTTCTAGACCAACAACTTCTAACTCTTCTACTTCACTTCAGGTAGCACAATCAATTAAAAAAAAATATAGAATACTTCAAATAATAACAGAACGAACAACTACAAGACAAGAAATCTGAACATTCATCTAACTTCACCTTAAGCTGCTTTGCCACATCTTTAGCTGAAGATCCAGAAACCTCAATCCAAGTTTTTGAGAACAGCGCACAGGCCGACAGCATGAACACTAAATAGAAGAGAGCATGAAAAGGATTGGCAGCCATGTCTGCCAAGCTGAAATTTGACCACATGGTAGACATTAGTGAAACCAGGAGAAAACAAAAGACTGAGGAATATATACTGGAAGAAGTACCTGCCCAGCCTAGCATGGAAATAATAGACAGAATATCAAATGTTTAAAAATTCAGGGAAAAAAGTGTTATTACCTTGATGGTGCAGTGACATAATAAGCAAGACCACCAACTGGGATAGATTGTCCCGAATATTCAGATTCCTTCCACTTACCCAGCAGATTTACCAAGAAATTTCCACTGTACTTCCTGTGCAGCAACTGTACAAAAACAAAATGATGTTAATAAATTTGCAACAGTAAGGACAAAATAAGAATCACCAATTCCCCTAACACAAAAAGCTCCAACCTGTGATATAAAATAAAGGTTGGATACAAGTGCAGACTGAAGAATGATGGGCATGTTTGAGGTGTAAAACAGCTTAATTGGATAAGAGCCTTGTTGTCCACGTGCATTTTTGGATCTCACAGGCAAAACCACACGGAAACCTTGGAAGTAGATAACAATAAGGAAGATCAAGACCGTAGCAAGTAGATTTGTCACATTTGGAAGGTTCTGCCGGTAGAAAGCCTCCCGGAGAGCACGGACTTTATCTGTCCTAGTTATCAACAGATGGAACAGAGCAATAACAGCACCTTCAAATTCAGCTCCACGTCCACTGTTGATAGTTGTGGGGCTAAATGCTTTCCAGATTATATTCTCACTGCAAGAAAATTCAAAATTTAGAACACTATTAATTATCGAGAAGTTTAAGCTACCAAAGCTTAAAACGAAAGAGGTATAGGTAGTTTTTACCAGATATTGGTAGCTATGAAAAGGGAAATCCCAGAGCCAAGGCCATATCCCTTCTGAAGAAGTTCATCTAAGCAAATGACAATAATTCCAGCAAAGCAAAGCTGTATAATAATAAGTATAGCATTCCCAACACCAAGTTGGCTGACACTGCCATACATCCCTGATAGAACATAAGCAACAGCCTCACCAACCGCAATCAGGATTCCCAGCAACTTCTGCGCACCATTTCTGGAAAAATCCAGCAGAGATAACAAGTAAGAACAAGGGTAAAATTGAATTGAATAGTCATCTAAAAAAACATAGGATGAGAATGCAATTTATAAATAATGGTCAATAGTGCAAAAATATACACTAATCATACAAAAATATGGTCTGACATCTTAATATATATGGGCAGTAGATTCATTCTTAAGCCAAATAAAGATTTCACTTTTGGCAAGAATAATACTTTTCATTACCTTTTACCAAATAATCCAGATCAATGGGAAGACCACAACATTGTCAATTGCATTTTTTTGGACTATTACATAATGGACAGAAGGGAAGAAAACAGGAGGAACGGGGCAAACCAATTTCTGAGCAGAAGGTTATCACCTATAGAAAAATAGGAGTGAAGATACTCACAAGAGTGCACGATCCTCACGGACACTGTTGTCCACTTCAATGATCTTTGACCCAGCCAAGAGTTGCATCACCAGTCCAGAGGTCACAATAGGGGTGATACCCAGTTCCATGACAGTTCCACGGTTTGATGCGAGAATAACTCGCATCCAATAGAAAGGGTCTGCACCTGTTGTAGAGTGTATGCCATATAGAGGGAGCTGACTGCAAACCAGAAAGATGAAAAGGGAAATGACAGTGTAGATGACCTTCTCTCTGAAGGGAATCTTCCGGTCAGCACTCTGAACTTCTGGCAGAAATGATAAAAACGGCCTGACCAGATGCAGCACTCGAAATCCTCCTCCCATTTTTTTAGCCAAAAAAGGTTACTCCAACCTGTTCCCAGTCATTTGCAAGTACATAACACCAATTTAGATGGAAATACAAAATCAACAAGAAAACATAATAAATAATAATCTTAATTTCATCAGTAAAAACCAAAATTCCACTTATAAATAGGATGATTAAACATAGTACATATATTTCCAGCAAGTATTCTCAAATTTAAAATTAAATTTAAAAAAAAAATAGTATGAACACTAAATTTAAAGCAGAATGCCAAACAATTTCATATTTCCATATTAGCTGCCCTGAGATTTCAATGGACATTGTGCATTCCATGTAGACCATACTATAATGATGCATGCTTTCACTGGATGCTGTTTAGCATCAGAACAGATATCATGACAAGTTTGAAAACATTTTTACACAACTGTTCCACCACCAAGTTTCCTTAGAGTTGGGTCCCTTTTCTTTCGACTTTTCAAGGACTTCCCTTGAGATATTCTCCTCATACAATTAGCCATCGAGTACCACTAAGTTGGAAACTTTGAGAGAATAACTTGAATCTAAAGGATTTAGAATAAGCAGAACTAAGACAGAGTACATATTAACAATAGAAACAAAGGAGAAGTGAAGATTGAAAACCAAGAACTATCTAAAAGTGAACATTTTCACTATTTAGGATCGATTATCATAATGGCTGAGGAGGTTGGAGAAGATGTGGACCATAGAATTAAGGCGAGATGGCTTAATTAGAGGAGTGCATTTGGGATACTGTGTGATAAACGAGTACCAATAGATTAAAAGGAAAGCTCTATAGAACGGCTATTAAACCAACAATGTTGTAAAGGAAAAATGTTAGGCAATTAAGAAACAACATGTAGATAAGATGAGTGTTCCTGAGATGAAAATGCTAAGGTGGATGTGTGGCATGGCTAGAAAAGATGAAGTTAGGAATGAGTATATTCGTGAATAGATAAGAGTAGCACCGATAGAAGATAAGCTAAGAGAGAATAGATTGAGATGGTTTCGTCATATACAACGGAGACCAACAGAGACAGTAGTGAAGAGATGCGATACAATAACGGTAGAGAGAAGTGTTAGAAGAAATGGTAGACCTAGATTGACGTGGGCTACTGTAATAAATAGAGATATAAATCTCCTTAATTTAACTAACCAAATGGCCTTTGATAAAGTTGAGTGGAGAAGACAGATTCATGTAGTCTATGAAGCATGGGTATTCCAAAAATAGTGCCGTATACACACCGGGTACTTACCGAGTGCGATACGCGCATCTTCGGTACGCACAGTTTGCCGCATCGGTGCGGCAAAAGTACTTTGGTGCGTTTTGGGTACGACGGGGGCAAAAATCAAATTTTCTAAAAAATTGAGGGGTACCGGAGCAATATTAAGAAAAATTAAAAAAAAAGAAAAGAAAAGAAAAGATGTGTATACGAATGCCTTAATCTCATCACTTTTTTGCCCTAATCTCATCGAAGCAAAGAGAAGAGGCGACTTCGACCATCACCCTCTTTTGCGACTTCGAAACAGAGATCGACTTCGACCCTCACCCTCGTCTTCGACCCTCACCCTCGTCTGCGACTTCGAAACAGAGATCGACTTCGACCCTCACTCACCCTCGTCTTCGACTTCGACCCAGATATCGACTTCGACCCTCAGCTTCGGCTTCGACTTCGACTTCGACACAGAGATCACCCTCGTCTTCGACCCACAGCATCAGAGGTATATCTCTTCATCTTTATTTATTATTTTTTTTTTCTTGTTTCTTCTTTAGTTAATACTGAAAATGCTAATAAATATTAATAATAAATATTAGAGATGAAAATGCTAATAATCAAAAAAATTAGTTATTCCTCAACAGAATGTTAATAATCATAAATATTATTTTTAATAATCATAAATATTATTTTTTATGCTTATAGGAAAATGAGCATAATTATGTTCGTTATGTTATGTTGAATTCAAATATATTAATATTTGTCTTTTAGTTTTATAGTTCTCTTTTTAGTTTTGATATTTAACTTGAATTTGTAGGTTGGATCTTTTAACCATAATTATAAAAAATAAAAAAAAATAAAAAAATATCGGCGTACCGCAGCCGTACCCTACTTTTTTGGGATTTTGCCGTATCGGCGTACCCGTACTCGTACCCGTACCGTACTCATACCCGCACCCGTGCTTCTTAGCATGTAGTCGACCCTATTTGATAGGACTTGAGGCTTGGTTTAGCTTGGTTTGGTTTGTAGCCTCACTGTAATGTTGAAGAATGAAGACTGATATGATATCCTACGTTTACTTCCACAATTGGGAACACTATTGATTTGCATATAAACAAGAAAGAGACACAAAATTGATAGAGAACCAAGACAAATATGAAACTGCACAAACCACAACAATTTTATGAGGCATAGTGATGAACTTCAATTGATGTATCATCATGCCTGGTTGGGACTTCATTTTTGTATTTCCAAGGCATATTGGCAAGGTAAATGTTCGACATCTCTGCGCCAAGAGCAATAAGCCACTATCGTTGGTCAAATTATTAATTAAGGGCTCATTTGGAAACTTGCCATTCTAATTGGCCTTTTGATTTTTACAATGTGACAACTTGTAGTGGCTTTTTGACTTTTTAGCTATTTTCTTCACTCCCCAAACGAGGCCTAAAATTTAAAATCCATAACTACTAGCATCATCATGGTCCAATACATGAATTTATCAAGTTTGAATACAATGAATAGCCTCAAGTATCAAATACTCATTTTTTCCAATAGCCAAATGTGCCACCAGAAACGATATAATTATGTTCAATACATACAAAACATTGAAACATTTCCTTACCAGATGGAATACATAAACAAAAGGCCCCAATCAGAAAGTTTTGGACAATCTGAATCACATCAAGAGAAACATGCTCCAATTTACAATTACAATTCAATTCTCATAAAGCAAATTGAATACCAAATGTTCAAAAAAAAATGATAAATGCAATATTAAAACAAAGAAGAAGAAGATGGAAAATAAGTTGATGCCCCATACAAGACTGAAATAAGACAAAATTAAGGCTAGCCCAAAATGATCAACTGTATTGGAACTCAATGAGAGTCAGAGAATAAAGTAAAATTCTCCCCAAAAACAGAAACATAAAAAACATGCATAAACATATATATCCTGTCCAAGGTTCTGAAAAGCGTTGCTGATGCCAGAACGGTGGCGATGATTGCTTTTTTGCGGTGTAAGGGCGTAGTGTAACGGTTATGTAATGTCGAACCGTGAATTTTTTTATTTTTCGCACAATTTGAAAAAAACTTACCGATACGCATATTTTTTTCCCATGATCATATTTATTGGGTTAAAAATAAATATTGATCAATTTTTGTAAATTTTTAAGTATGATCCAATATATTTCATATTTTTAAATCTCTATAAACTGAGTTTTTTACATTTTATTTTAATAATTAATGATTTTATATTATACAAAAAATCAATCGTTGACTATTATATATAAGATAAACAATGACAAAAGTAAAAGAATAAATAAGAGCCTAAATATATATATATATATATACATATTTTAACCAAGCCAAATAGATAATGACCACACTTACTATTATTATTATTATTATTATTATTATTATTATTATTATTTTCAAATAATATATAAATAGACACACACAAACAAAATGATTTAGTGATAGCAGCTGAATAGAATAGCATAGGTCTTATAGCTTCAACAAATCAATAATATATTTTTCATCTTCCCTCTTCTCTCTCTCTATCTCTTGCTCCTCCATTTTCTCTCTTTATCTTCCCTCTTCTCTATATCCTTCTTCCAGGAAAAGTCTTCCCCAATTTTTAGCTCTTTTTTTTTTTGTCTTCCCCCATTTTCCCCCATTAACAGTTTGGAACCGTTATGTAACGGTACGTAACAAGCCGTTACGGCACCGTTACGGCCGCTACGGCAGCCGTTACGGCCGACACACCTATGAATCTCAATCACATTGCAAAAGCGGCCGTAATGGGTGGCGGTAACGCCATTACGTAACGGTTGCGGCCGCTTTTTAAAACCTTGATCCTGTCGTACCGTCTATCAACCATTTTGAGCCTGAATATGATATAAACAATTTAATTCCATAATTGCCTATTTTCTTTGGAACATTTCAGTTTTTATTCATTATTCAAAACCCAAACCCCCAGTCAAGTACCTCATGTAGTCACCGAGCTCATTAAAACCCACGTGCACAAACAAAATCCAAACCACTTCCCAAATTTTCTCAGCAACCAAACAAAACCCAAAATTATATTTACAGATATTCAAAACAATCTCTAATAAGCTAAAAATAGAACACAAATCTGAGCTCAATCCAATAAAAGATCACCAGATTGAAATGAACCAAACAAATTTTTTAAAAATTAAAAAAAAAATCAACAAAACCCAGCAAAAACCATCGGATCAACATGGAAACAGCTGATACATTTCCGATCAGAATGCCCAAACATATGCATACACTGTACGAGGATCGAAAGATGGATTGTGAGAGACTTACGAGTTCGTTCGTTCTACTCCGAAGATCTAAATATCCCCAGAGATGTGAAGATTCTGATATAACAGTCCTCTCTCTCTCTCTCTCTCTCTCTCTACGGTTCTTGTATTACTCGGATTTTGAACACAGGACCGAAATGGTTTGGTTGGGTAATGTGATCGATCGGGAGTTAACCAAAGACAAACAAATTTTCGGTCTGTTTGGGAACAAGTGGTTGCTCTCTCTCTCTCTCTCTCTTCATATTAAGGTTAAGTTTGACATTTTTTAAAAAAGTTAAAAATTAAAAAGTCATTGATGGTGTTTGGAAAGTAAATTTTCAAATTTTTTTCTCATTTTTTTTACTAAAAGACAAAAGTTTTGCAAAATCAAAAAAAAAACACATTCAAACAAAATATCACATCCAACTCCATAATTATTTCATTTTTTCTCTCACAAACATCACATCCAACCACATAAAAACCCAACTATCTTCCTAAACACCAAAAATTTTTTATCTCATAAAAACCTACATCTAATAAAATCTACATAAAAACTCACTTCCCAAACACCATCATTATCATCTTATTTAAGTCACATCACCTCTCTATTACATCACTTCAAACTCAACTTATATTTTATGAAAAGTCAAAAAATATACTTATTTAGAACATCTCAAACAACCCCTTAAGTGTTACTAAAAATAAATTATAATAAAATATTATTAAAAATAAATTTTTATAACGAATTTTTTCTGTCTCCAAAATTTGATAATTAGTGATTTTTTATCATAATTTTTATAAATAATCACTAAAATTTATAATTAGTGGCGAATTTTTTAAATTGTTGTTAAATATTAAAATTTAGTGACAATTTTTTAAAACGATTTTTAAATTGTTTTAAAATTTATAATTAGTGATATTTTTATAATAATTTTTAAACTGTCGAGAAAAATTAAAAGTTAACAATATTTTTTAATAATATTTAATAAAAAATATCATTAATTTTCTTAAAATTTATTAAATAATAGCTACACGTAAATTACACTTTGGCCCTATTTAGTAGGACTTATTTCTAACTTATTTTAACTTTTAGCTTAATTTAAGTAATTTTAATATATTTGGTTCAGCTTAATAATACAGCTTATAACTTTTTATAAGTCAAAAATTAACTTATTCTTTAAGTGAGGGAGGAGAAACTTAATTTATTAATCAAAAATTAACTTATATTTGTAATTATAAAATATAAATTGTTAAATTATAAATTATAATTATTTTCTCACAGTCCTACCAAACGGAGTTATATTACTCGGATTTCGAACACATAGAGCCGAAATGGTTTGTTTGGGTAATGTGATCGATCGGGAGTAACCAAAAACAAACAATTTTTGGGTCTGTTTGGGAGCAAGTGGCTGGTCTGCCACGAAGACTTGGCCTATCAGATTTCGCCGCGTGTGAATGTAGAGGGTCTGACGTGGTGTTTTATGGGGGTGTTAGAGGGTGACATATGCGAGTCCGGATCCTCTCCTTGAGCTCTCCTTCCCTTGAGGCCTTGCCCACTTGAGGCCCCAATTATGATAATCAACCTGAATTCCGTTCATTTTATTTATTTATTATAACATACTGTAAAAATCAAGTTGATCGGATATCAAAAGTATGTGTTAGAAAATTAGGACTATAAACTATTTTTTAATATAACATTACTTTCTAATATCATATCAACTTAATTTTTATGTTAATAAATATGAAAAATCAAAAGGACTCAAGGAGAGAGCTCAAGGAGAGGATCCCAATTCGACATATGCATGCAAGCTGCGTGGCGTGAGTGTTTGGCAACTATTTTTGGATTTTTGGCAGAAAAGCATTTTGTAAAAATTAAAAACAAAAACAAAAACAAAAACAAAATTAATTACACTACTCTTTTTTGAACTCCGCCGAAGAGAGTTGTGTATTAGGTAAATGACATTCAACAAATTAAAAAGTCGCTCGAATCTCTTACGAAATTTAATTTTATTTGGGTAAAATTTTTGTTTAATATAGATATTTTTTTCACATTTAAAAAATTACACTTAACCTTCTATCAAATTAAAATAATATATTTGTTCCTTAGTTTTCATACATATAAAATAATAAAATAATACAGATATTTTATTCATATCATTTCAAGTGAAATAACAATCATCTTCTTTAGTTTAACTCACACAAAGAAATGATTTTTTTTTATTTTTCATATATTTTTTTATTTTTACTAAATTTTTTTAATAGTTTAAGTAATTTTTTTTATTTTTTAAATACACCTAATCTAGATATAGTTAAGTATAATATTTTGTATTTTTTTTTAAATTCACCAAGTACAAAAAAATACAATACATTATCTTATTTTATTGTATTCAATGGATTTTTTTTAAAAAAAAATTGTACAAATTTTATACTTTTTAAATACATCTAGATTAAATTGATCTAATCTAAATATAATAGTGGAAATAAAAATAAAAAATTATATTCATATATAAAAATTTATATAAAAAAATATCATAACAAGATGGTCATTTAGAAAATTGTAAGGCATAACATCCGTAATTCAGGGGCCAATTTGTAATGAGATTACAAATCTCGGGGAGAGAAATGTAATTTTTCAAATGTGGGAGAGAATCTATATTAATAAAAAACCTCAAGGGTGTAAGTGTAATTTACCCATCTTATTTTGAATCGATTAAATATTAGGTTGCTCCCCTTATGTGATGTGTTGCGCCTACCTCTAGGTGTTTCAAAAAGTGAGTAAGGGGCATTACATCGACGCTTGCAAAGCTTTCCACATTTTTTTTGAACAAGTGCGGATAAAGAAGCTAATCTAAGACTATAGGTTGAGGATGCCACATAGAATGTAGGAACTTTAACTGATAAGACTATAGAATTGATAGATGTCATGATTAAGAGAAAAATTAGTATAACTTTCATACAAGAAACTAAGTGAACGAGTAAGAAAATTGGAGAAATAGAGGAGACCAAGTTTAAACTATATTATAGTGGCAAGAATAGACACATGAATGGAGGTAAGAATAATAGCTGTCAAGGGTGTTATAGAAAATGTAGTTGCAGTTAGTAGGAAAAGTGATAGGATTATATTAGTTAAAATAGTTATTGGAGAAAATATAGAGAACCTTGTTATAGGTGAAGATTTTAATGACCACGTAGGAATAGATAAACTAGGTCATGAGAGTGTACATTGTAGGTATGGTTTGCATGATAGAAATGAGGCTAAAGAGAGTATTTTAAAATTTGTGTTGCCTTTTGACCTGGTGGCAGCCAATACTATATATAAGAAGAGAGGGGAGTATTTGATAACCTTTAAAAGTGGGTCAATTATGAGCCAAATAGATTACTTTCTAGTGAGAAAAGTAGACCATTCAAAATGCAACAACTATAAGGTGATTCTTAGAGAGAACCTAGCATCTTAATATAGGATTTTGGTACTAGATTTATACTTCAAAGGGCAATACCAAGTTAGGAAGGATAGTGAGCGTCTTAGAATGAGATGGTGAGACCTAAAAGGAAATAAACTAGAATTATTTAACAATAGAATGGTTGAAGAAGGTATTTGGGACTTGGAAGATGATGCTAACACTATGTGAAACTTGATGGCCAATTGTATGAGAAGAATTTCAAAAGAAGTCCTTGGAGAGTCGAAAAGAAAATGACCAAACTCTAAGGAAACTTGATGGTAGAGAAAGGAGGTTCAAGTGGTAGTAAAGACAAAAAAAGAGTGCTTTAAAAAGTAATAGAATGATAGAATTGAGGAAAATCTTAAGAGGTACAGATTGGCTAATAAGGAGGTCAAAAAAGTAGTGAAAAATGCTAAGTTGAAAGCCTATGATGACCTATATAGACTAGATAATAAGGAGTGAGAGAAGAATATATACAAAATTGCTAAAATAAGAGAGAGGAAAATAAAATATTTTAATCAGGTTAAGTGCATTAAGAATGAGGACTCTAAGGTGTTGGTGAAAGATGAAGAGATTAAGGAGAGGTGGGAGAACGATTTTGAGAAGTTGTTGAATGAGGGATATGGAGGAAAAGGAGATGAAGTACCTAGTAATAAGGAAAATCAAGACTACAAGTTTTATCGTAAGATTAGAAACTTTGAAGTGGAGATTGCACTTAAGAAAATGCAATCGAATAAGGATTTAGGACCCGATGATATTCCTATTGAAGTTTGGAACTGTTTGGATAAGAAGGGGGTTGCTTGGTTGACTAGGTTATTTAGTAAGATTTTTTTGACTAGGAAAATGCTAGAGGAGCGATGGAAGAGTATTTTAATGTCAATCTATAAGAATAAATGAGATGTTCAAAATTGCAACAACTATAGAGGAATTAAGCTGATGAACCATATAATAAAAGTATTGGAAAAAGTGATGGAACGTCGATTTTGAGATATAACAAAGGTGTCAAAGAATCAATTTGGATTTATGCCTGGTAGGTTAACAATAGAAACGATCTATCTTTTGAGAAAAGTAATAGAAAAAGGCTACATTGATGTGATTAAGGACATGTATGAAGTTGTGGTGACCACTATTAGATCGCCGGTTAGAGATATAAGTGAATTTCCAATTACTATGGGATTACATCAAGGATCAACCTTAAATCCTTATTTTTTTACTTTAGTTATGGATAAGTTGATGAGAAATATTTAGAATGATATACCATGGTGTATACTTTTTGCAGATGATATCGTGTTAATGGGTAAGACTAAAGAAGGAGTTAACATTAAGTTAGAAACTTGAAGAGAAGCACTTGAATCTAAAGGATTTAGGATAAGTAAAATTAAAACAGAGTACATGGAGTATAATTTTAGTAACAGCAACAATGGAAACAGAGGACAAGTGAAGATTGAAAATCAAAAATTACCTAAGAGTGAAAATTTTCGTTATCTGGGATCGATTATCACAATAGCTGGGGAAATTGGAGCAGATGTGGTCCATAGAATTAAAGTGCGATGGTTTAAGTACAGGAGTACATCTGGGGTACTGTGTGATAACCGTGTATCCACTAGACTAAAAGGAAAATTCTATAGAACAACTATTAGACCAGTGATATTGTATAGGACGAAATGTTGAGCAACAAAAAAATAACATGTACATAAGATGAGTGTTGTTGAAATGAGAATGTTAAAGTGGATGTGTGGCAAGACTAGAAAAAGACAGTGTTAATCATATTGCTTAATTTTGATGATGTCTAAAATATTAATTGAAAATTTGTAAATAATATATATATTTTATATTATTTGACACAAAATATTATCTATTTAAAATATATATTGTATGATACATTTGTTAAATATTATTTAAATAAAAAATATTTTTGAAAACTTTACTATTCACTTTTTAAAAAATTAGGTTGATTACTATTCATCTTTTGACAAATTTGATATTGATTGGTTGTATTATTTTGATAAATTTAATATTGATAAGTTGTCTTCTTTTGACAAAAGTGATATATACACATGGAGTGATAGGTTATATTTAATTTAAAATCTCTACAACATATACAGAAATTTAAAAAGGGTATACATGTTCAGATCTATCATAAATATTACTTAAAGAGATTTTTTATTATGTATGCAAATATTTGTTTAGCATATTATATATAATGCATATAATATAAATAGAATACATCGCGTGAGCAATTAGATTTTTTACACAATTGATTATATCATGTCATATATATATATATATATAAATTATTATAATAAAAAAGAAGAAAAAGATGGAGTAAATAATTTCATATTTTGCTTGTTTAAATTCAAAGTTTTAAATATTATACATATAGTCAAAGTCTTGAAAGTAATATAATATAATATAATGTAATGATTACAAGAGAAGACTTATGTAATTTTTCATTGTAAATATTTGAACATGTTTTGTCTGCAGAATGAAAAAGGAAAAAAAGTTGCAAAATGCTTTGAATTTGCTTACAAAAAGAAAAAGAAAAAGTGAACAAAGAAAATTTATAGTTTGACAAAAGAAAATGTGCCCATGTCTAATATAATGTAATGATTACAGGAGAAAACTTATATAATTTTTCATTGTAAATCTTTGAACATGTTTTGCCTGCAGAATGAGAAAGGAAAAAAGTTGTAAAATGCTTTGAATTTTCTTACAAAAAGAAAAAGAAAAAGAAAAAGTGAACAAAGAAAATTTATAATTTGACAAAAGAAAAGGTGCCCATGTCATCCATGACGTCAGCAAGGAGCGTCTTACCTCCAACGGGTATATTTTTGTGTATAAATAGAAGTGTTGTGTGTGGAGAAAAATCAAGAACTTGAAAAGAAAAAATTTTGTGTGCTCTAAAATTCTACGTATATTGTATTCTGCTCTTTTACTTTCAGATATAAGTGTAGCCTTTGTTCTTACACTTTTATATCTACTCTTTGTGAGAGAATTATTGTAAAAGATGGTTTAATTACCACTTATTTTTATTCATTATTTTTGTGAGAGTTTTTGTAAGGGTAAGGCATTTATTGTTGAGCGAGGCTTAATAGATAAGAGTGAGTCATGTACCAAATTCACAAGCTTAGTAGTGTATTTATTTAATTGAAAGTAAAGAAATTTTCAAGGAAGTTCCTTGGAGAGTGGGCGTAGGCCTGGCATGCTGAACTACTATAAATTTCAGTGTTTGATTTCTCTCCCTATCTCTCTTACTTTTATATTGATAATTATTATTTTGTTTTTTTTATTTGTTAACATTATGAATATTGCGTTAATTTTAATATTGTAAAATTTTTAATAACTCAATTCACCCCCCTCTTGGGTTGCCTACCTGGGATAACAATTGGTATCAAAGCATAGACTCTAGTTTATGTGACTTAACCGTCTTAAAGTAGATCATGGCAACCCCTAGTTATTCCTTACCTGAGGGACAAGCATCCAATAGGCCACCACTATTTAGTGGCACAAATTTTAGCTATTGGAAAACTAGAATGACCATACATGTTCAATCTAATGATTATGAATGCTGTAAAATTATTTGCAATGGTCCAAAAATTCCTACCAAAACCGTAGATGGACTTAGGGTACCAAAACCTGAAGATGAGTAGAATGAATCAGATACTAGAACGAGTTCAACAGAATTTCCACATGTAAAACCATAAAAGAAATTTGCGACAAGTTTATAGTGATTCATGAGGGAACCGAATAAGTTAAAGAATCTAGAGTCAGTTTGTTAGTCCATAATTATGAACTTTTTAAAATGAAGCCTGATGAGACTATTCCTCAAATGTTTATTCACTTTACTGATATTATTAATGGTTTAACTTCTCTTGAAAAAATATATACTAATGCTGAAATTGTAAGAAAAGTGCTTAAGTCATTGCCAAAAAGTTAGGAGACAAAAGTCATTGCCATAACCGAAGTCAAAGATTTATTAAAGCTAAGTCTAGATAAGTTAATAGGATCTCTCTTAACTCAAAAGCTCATAATGCAAGAAGGAAAGGAAGAGGGAAGGGACAACAAGAAGAAATAAATAGCCTTCAAATCCACCTCAAAATATCAAGAGGACGAGGAAGATGATTCAGATGAAGATGAGAAAATGACATTCATTACTAGAAAGTTCCAAAGATTTGTGACAAAGAAACATGGTGTACAGAAATTTTTCAAAAAAAACTTCAACAACAGGGATTTTCAAAAAGGAGAAAATCACAAAAAATCTGAAGTTACCTGCTACAAATGCAACAAACCTGGACACTATAAATCAAAATGTCCGGAACTTAAGAAAAAATTCAAGAAGGACAAGAGGAAAGCTATGATTGCAGTATGGAGAGAAGATAGTGATGAAAGCGACACAAAAATCGAAGTTTACAAAAATGAGGTTGCTAACCTATGCTTAATGGCACTTGGAAACGAAAATGAGGTAAATAACGAATCCGTTACATTTGATGAATTACAATTAGCTTTTGATGAATTATATGCTGAATTTAAGAAACTTAATTTGAAAAGTAATTGTCAAAAGAAAGCGATTTCAAGTTTATCAAAAGAAAATGAATCATTAACTTCTAAGATAAATGTTTTAGAAAATGAAGCCATGAAAATAAAAAAGGAAAATGAGATTTTAACTTGAAAAGAGTTTTCAATTTCTGAAAAACATTTAATTGTATTGCAAAAAGAAAATGAGTCTTTAAAAAGGGAGCAAATTATTTTGAAAGAAACATTGAAGACTTGAAAAATACTCTTTCAAAATTCACTCAAGGTAGAGAGACTTTAGATAAAATTCTTAAAAATCAAAATCGTACTTTTGGTAGAGGCGGAATTGGATATAAACCTTTTTCAAAAGTAAAAACTGTCAAAAATGGCTTTGTGTATGCATCTTCTAATCACTCTCATCTCACATGTCATTTTTGTGGTATAAAAGGTCATATTTCACCTTCATGTCCTGTTAAAAGAAATCTTTTTGCTAAAATAAAAAAGATGTGGGTCCCTAAGGACATTTCAAGAGTGTCAAATTCTAACTTTTATGGACCAAAAAAAAAAAAAAATGAGTACGAATAGAGAAATCAAATTTTTGTAGATATGTTTCAAGATAAAATCCAGTAATGATAGATGGTATCTCGACAGTGCATGTTCGAGGCACATGACTGGAAATAAAGCTATGTTCGCCACACTTCAACCAAAGGATGGCGGATATGTGACTTTTGACGACAATAGCAAGGGTAAAATCACTGGTGTAGGAAGTATTAGTAAAAATTCCCCTCTTATTATTGAAAATGTTTTATTTGTTGAAGGTTTAAAACATAACTTGCTTAGTATTAGTTAATTATGTGATAAAGGTTATAGAGTTATTTTTGAGAAAACTCATTGCACCATTGAAAACACCCTAGAAAACAAAACTTTATTTATAGGTTAT
This sequence comes from Camellia lanceoleosa, assembly GCA_025200525.1. Lineage (NCBI taxonomy): Eukaryota > Viridiplantae > Streptophyta > Magnoliopsida > Ericales > Theaceae > Camellia > Camellia lanceoleosa. Next base: position 61,715,887 of record CM045765.1, read on the forward strand.
AGATATGAGAATGTATATGTGTTTGATTTGCATTATTTGTCTTCTCATTTTAATATTAAATGTTTATCTACTATAGATGATAATGGTTGGCTTTGACATAAAAGATTAAGACATGCTCATTTTGATTTAATTTCCAAACTTTCAAAAAATGAGTTAGTCATTGGCTTACTAAAAATTGTTTTTGAAAAAGACAGACTTTGTGATGCATGTCAATTTGGAAAACAAACTAGAATTTCTTTTAAATCCAAAAATATCGTTTCAACTACTAAACCGCTTCAACTGTTGCATATTGATTTATTCGGACCATTTAGAACATTAAGTTTAGGAAGAAAATCGTATGCTCTTGTTTGTGTTGATGATTACACTAGATATACATAGGTATTACTTTTAGCACATAAAAATAAAGCTTTTTATAATTTCTCAAGACTTTGTAAAAGAATTCAAAATGAAAAAAAAATCTTAATATTTGTAGTATTAGAAGTGATCATGGTAGATAATTTAAAAATGATGATTTTATTATGTTTTGTGATGAGTTTGGAATTGATCATAATTTTTCTGTCCTTAGAACTCCTCAATAAAATGGAATAGTTGAAAGAAAAAATAGAACTCTTGAAGAAATGACCCGTACTATGCTTTGTGAAAATAATTTGCTTAAATATTTTTGGGCGGAAGCTGTTAACATTGCATGCTATGTTGTAAACCGTGCTATGATTAGACTTATTCTTAAGAAAACCCCTTATGAAATTTGTAAATGTAGGAAACCTAACATTAGTCACTTGCGTGCATTTTGTTGTAAATGCTTTGTATTGAATAATAATAAAGATAACTTAGGAAAATTTGATGCTAAATCGGATGAAGCTATATTTCTTGGTTATTCAATCTCCAATCTCCAGTAAAGCTGATAGAGTATTCAATAAAAGAACTCTACTTGTTAAAGAATCTGTGCATGTTGTTTTTGATGAATCTAACAACATTAATTCCAAGAATCTTGTAAGTAATGATATTGTAGAAAATCAACCAAGTATGGAGAGTATTTACATAAAAGAAAATGAAGAAAATCCATTATGTGAACATGAAGAAGAAATGACAATGGAGAAACTTCAAGAAATATATGTTCTTCCAGAAAACGACTCAAATCTATGAAAAGAATGGAAGTATGCTCATGGCCACCCCAAAGACCTCATCATAGGTGATGCTGCGGAAGGTATAAAAACTCGTTCCTTTGTTAGAAATCTTTGTGGTAACTTAGCATTTGTTTCACAAATTGAACCAAAATCATTTTTAGAAGCTGAAAATGATGAAAATTGGATTTTAACAATGCCAGAAGAATTAAATCAATTTGAAAAGAATGAAATTTGGTTTTTGACCCCTCGACCTAAGGATCATCCTGTTATTGGTACAAAATGGGTTTTTCGAAATAAAATTGATGAATCCGAAGTTATTACTAGAAATAAAGCTAGGTTGGTAGCCCAAGGTTATAATCAAGAAGAAGGCATTGATTTTGATGAAATTTTTGCACCGGTTGCTAGACTTGAAACTATTAGAATGTTACTTGTTTTTGCATGTTTTAAAGATTTTAAATTGTATCAAATGGATGTTAAAAGTGCTTTCTTAAATGGGTACATTTCGGAGGAAGTTTATGTTGAACAACCCCCTCGGTTTTGAAAGTCATAAATACCCGGATCATGTTTTTAAACTCTCAAAAGTTTTATATGGCTTGAAACAAACTCCTAGAGCATGGTATGAAAGATTGAGTAATTTTCTACTTGACAAAGGTTTTTCTAGAGAAAAAATTGATACAACACTTTTTATAAAAATCAAAAAGGAAAATATGCTAATTGTTCAAATTTATGTTGATGATATCATTTTTGGTGCTACTAATGAAAATTTGTGCAAAGAGTTTGCTAAAAACATGCAGGGTGAGTTTGAAATGAGTATGATGGGGGAATTAAATTACTTCATTGGTCTACAAATTAAACAAACTGTGAGGACATAATTTTTGAATGACAATATGTGGCTGAGGTGACACCGAAGTGTCAGTCGAGGTGTCACATGTCTTGGTCATGACACTGAGATGATCTCGGCTAGGCTGAGATTATTTGCGAAGAAATCGGAATCCGGGATAAACGGATAAGGGACAAGAGTCCTAGAATGAGAGAAGACTTCAGTTTGGGTAAAAATAAGATTCTTAGAGAGTTTATCCCAATCCTACTAAGAGTCCAAGATTAGCAGTAATCCTAAGTCCATTGAAGCTAGGCTAAGTGTTGGCTATAAAAGAGAAGCACCCCCATGGGTCTAAGGTATGCTTTTATGCTCTGAATAGTGAGTTAAGCACTTTTGCTATCTTTGAAAGATAACTAACTTGATCATCGGAGTGCCTCCAGGTGGACGAACCACCGCCAAAATCTCTTCTTTTTGTGACAGGTCGTTCGGGCTTAATCTATTCTGCCAGTGTTCTCCAGCTGAGTGCTTGATTGGCGGTGTGGTCGGAAATTGATACACACAATTTGGCGCCGTCTGTGGGAAATTTACTTGTTGAAATTTAAGAAAAATTTACAAGTTGAAGTTAAACTGAGGTCATGTTCAATACTTATTGAAATTTTTAAGAAAAATTTACAAGTTGAAGTTAAACTGAGGTCATGTTTAACACTTGTTGAAATTTAAGAAAAATTTACAAGTTGAAGTTAAACTGAAGTCATGTTTAACATTTGTTAAAATTTAAGAAAAATTTACAATTTGAAGTTAAACTGAGGTCATCTTTAACACTTGTTGAAATTTTAAAGAAAAATTTACAAGTTGAAGTTAAACCGAGGTCATCTTTAACACTTGTTGAAAATTTAAGAAAAATTTATAAACTGAAGTTAAACCAGGGTCATGATTAAAAGAAGGAATGATATAAGTTTCATCACCTCAGGATGCCGAGGTAATAGAACCTAGGGGGCAGTTGTGGGGACATAATTTTGAATGACAATACGTGGCTGAGGTGACACCGAAATGTCAGCCGAGGTATCACGTATCTTGGTCATGACACCGAGATGATCTCGGCTAGGCCGAGGTTATCTGCGAAGAAACCAGAATCCGGGATAAACGGATAAGGGACAAGAGTCCTAGAATGAGAGAGGACTTCAGTTTGGGTAAAAATAAGACTCTTAGAGAGTTTATCCCAATCCTACTAGGAGTCCAAGATTAACAGTAATCTTAAGTCCATTGAAGTTAGGATTCTATTGGGATTAAGTAAGTGTTGGTTATAAAAGAGAGGCAACTCCATGGGTCTAAGGTATGCTTTTTATACTCTGAATAGTGAGTTAAGCACTTTTGCTATCTTTGAGAGATATTGATTACTGACTTGATCGTCGGAGTGCCCCCGGGTGGATGAACCACACGAGTCTCTTCTTTTACATTGCAGGTCGTTCGGGCTTAATCTATTCTGCGGGTGTTCTCCAGCTGGGTACTTGTTTGGCAGTGTGGTCGAAAATTGACACACACACAAACTAATGATAGAATCTATTTAAATCAAACAAAATATATCAAAAATCTACTCAAAAGGTTTGAAATGGAATCATCAAAGCCTGCAGCAACTCCAATGAGCACATTAATAAAAATCGACAAAGATGAGTAAGGTAAACCTGTAAATGAAAAGAAATATTGAGATACGATTGGTTCTTTACTCTATCTTACTACAAGTAGGCCCGAAATAATGTTTAGTGTTTATATGTGTGCACGTTTTCAATCAGCACCGAAAGAGTCACACATCATCACAGTCAAATGTATTTGCAGATATCTTGTCGGCACTCCAAATTTGGGATTATGGTAACCTAAGGGAACCACCTTTGAACTTTTGGTTACTCAGATGCTGACTTTGCGGGATGTAGACTTGACCAAAAAAGTATTAGTGACACTTGTCATTTTCTTGAACACTCTCTCATTTCTTGGTTTTGCAAAAAACAAAACTCAGTGGCTTTGTCAATTGCTGAAGCAGAATACATTGCCGCCGCTGGGTGTTGTGCACAATTGCTTTGGATGAAACAACAATTTCAAGACTTTGGACTTCACTATGATCATATTCCTACAAAATATGATAACACAAGTGCCATTAACCTTTTAAAAAATCCTATTAAGCGCTCACGCACTAAACACATTGAAATAATGCATCATTTTTTAAGAGATTATGTACTCAAAGGTGACATTAAACTTGAATTTGTGCCTACAAATCGTCAATTAGCTGACATATTTACCAAGCCTCTAAATGAATAACAATTTTGTTATATTAGAATAGAACTTGGTATGATGAATACTCCAATATAATGTTTATATTAAAAATAATTTTTTTTATAAATAAATAATTAAATAAAATATTTCTAATAATAATTATAAATAAAAATAAAAATAAATTATATACATATATTCTCTCTCTCTCTCTCTCTCTCTCTCTCTCTCTCTCTCTCCGACTTCGTTTCTCTCGCACCCGCTCTCTCCCTCACTCTCTGTTTTCTCTTTCTCTCGCTCTGTCGCTCTCCATTTTTTCCTCTCATCCTTATCCTCAGCCGACTCCATCTTCATCCTCACCATCGTCTACAACCAACCCCATCATCCACAACATCATTTATCATCTACCCAAATCCCTCACCAATTTACCTAGCTCTATCACTTTTCTACCCAAAATCTGCATCACCATCTTTACAAATTCATCAAGTTTCTTCACCGAACCATCAAGTTCCATGACTGATCCATCAAGATCCATTGTCGATCTACAAAAATTCGCCACCGATCTACACGATCATCTCTATTTCCTCCGATCATCAAGGTCATGACCGATCAACATGTTAAAATTCTTTTTGCACTGTGTTATGTTTTTTTGCTTGTTGTATGTGCTCTAAACTCTCTTGGATTTAATAATGGTTGTTTTTACCTTGTCTGAAGAAATTGTTTTTATTTTTATTTTCTCCTTTTATGCTAGTGCACTTAATGTAGTTGTTTATGGCCGGATCTTAATGGCCCTTGGTATTATAGATTGGTAATTTGTTTCTTCAAATTTATGTAATTTTTAGTGTATTAATTTAGGGGGAGATTCATATATTTTGAGATTCAAAATTATTATTAAAAAAAAAAAATAATAATAATAAATAAATAAATAAATAAAAGGGGGCGTGTGTATATTCTGTGCATAATTTTAGGAGGAGTATATACATTTTTTTTTTTTTGTGGCATTACTTCTTATCTACACCACCAAATTTTTTTTTGAAGACAGAATGTATATAAATAATAATAATAAAAAAAGATAAAAAAAAAAAGAGGAGGAGAAATGCTTGCAATTTTATTTCAGAAGAAGAAAATTTTACTTGATTACATGTAACTTTTCAGAAGGTTTCACAGATTTTTTCCGTTTCACTTCTCTTAACAATTTTTCATGAGCCTCTTTTACATGCTTTTCTCTATTTTCGACTTCTGTGAGTCTCGGCATTCTAACCGTTACATAATATTGCACTGCATTCTCCAACTGTGTATTTTTTCTTTTTAGCTCTTTCTTCTCCTTACACATATTAACCAGTTGTTGTTTTAACAAGCACACATCATCTCTCCATTGCTGATTTTCTTGTACTCTTGCTTGTAATCGTTGTGCCATATTAGAAACTGCAGTCATTGTCTGTATACTAAAAGCCATAATGTTATTAATAGCATCGATATCATTTCAATTACCAATAACACTAGGACCCACATTTACAGGCATGGCATGTGCCTGCACCACTGGTACCCTCTCATTTGCCTGCATTACAGGCATCTCATGCAGGTTCGAACCATTAATGGCTAAGGTAAGTGTGGGAGCCGAATATATAGAAGAGGAAGAAGGGGTATATCCCATAAGTCAGAGAGTGTTCGGCTCCGTACCAATCAACTAAGATGCCGAGTATATTGAGATCACCGAATAGACAGAGAGATTTATGTTGGAATAAACAAAAGGATAATAAGTAAAAGGTGGACACTGGGTTCGAGCTCAGGAGAATGAATATAAATACAAGAGCTCCGGATTTAGAAAGGTATGTAAAAAAAAATACACTTCACTAAACTTAGTAGACAGGCTTTCTTAAGTAGAGGCCCGACTTGCCCGTCAGTGCTAATCCGGCACCCCGACAGGAATATTTGTCTTTGCGGTGACTAGCCGAGAATCAAGAGCGTCTTCGGATCGGAAGAGTATTTCAAAAACCACTTCACAATTGGCGCCGTCGTGGAATACTCAAATACATCCATGGAAGGCGTGACTCAAGATTCTCCGATAGCCACCGATGCGATCACAGAGAGAGTCGACCTCACTCCGGCAAACATACTCGAGAAATCATTCGCAAGGCGTGTCTTGAATGTCGATTCACAAACCGCCTCGATGCTAACCATCTTGGAGCGAGCTAGAAAGACCAAACAAAGTTTAGACGGCACCATCGGCCTGAAACGGCGCCCGCGCGATCGGCCTCGAAAATAGCAAAGCCCAAACAAAGCGGTCGCCGGTCTCTAAGCAACCCCAAGCGAGAAACCAACGGTCTTAGGCGCGACAAGAAACACCGGCGCTTCGTTGTCAACCGCTTACTTTGAGGAATTGACACAGCGAACGTCTCCGAAGTGTTCCGCGCGATAACATCCATATGATATCTGACTGCGGAAGCCCGGCCATACATGCAATCCGGTCTCTCGGGCCCTCGGCGATAATTCACGCCCGACCATGACCGAGAATCACCAAGCATCACCTTCGACGATTACGATTTGATCGGCGTAACGCCTCCCTCACATCGATCCATTTGGTTGTCGCGCTACGCGTTAACGGTTCACCGTCGGCAACGTTTTTATAGACGAGGCGACTTCCAGGGTCATGTATTATAAAACCTTCATCAAAATCGGTTTCACTGAATCAGATCTGACCCCGGCCCCTTATCCACTATTCGGCTTCAATGCCAAACCCGAATTCCCACTGGGAAAAATCAACCTACCGTCGAGCGGGTTCGACGATGGATGTAGAATTCCTGGTCGTCCGACTGTCGTCGCCGTACAATCTCATTATGGGGCGATCGTGGTTGCATACCTTGCAGGCCGTCCCAAGCACCTACCATCAATTGTTACGTTTCCCAACAGAACACGGCATTGAGCAGATCCGCGGATCCCAAATATCGGCACAAGCATGTTACCTCCTGGCCGCCAAAATGCCAAAGGAATTGCAGGTAAACTCCATCGAGGCACCCAATCGGGAAATCCTGGATGACGTCGGGCGGCAGCCAAACGAAAAGGCCACAGAAAGTTTAGACCGAGTTGACATTGACGGAAGCCCGGAAAAGTTCTTCATGATCGGCACCTCGTTACACCAAGCCGATAGACAACAGCTGATCTCCTTTCTACTTACCAACCTCGACGTCTTTGCGTGGACTCCGTATGAGATGCCGGGTATAGACCCCTCAGTTTCACAGCACCACCTGAACGTCGACCCCACCTATAAGCCCGTTATTCAGAAAGGTTGTTGGTCTGCCGCAGAACACACTACTGCCGTCATAGAAGAAGTCGACAGATTGCTTGACGCCGGGGCAATTAGAGAAGTCACCTACCCCACGTGGCTCTCCAACACAGTGGTAGTGAAGAAGAAAAATAGAACTTAGCGAGTGTGCGTCGACTTCACGGATCTGAACAAAGCTTGCCCCAAGGACTGTTTTCCCCTACCTAGAATCGACCAACTCGTCGATGCTATGGCACGCCATCAACACATGAGTTTCCTCGACGCTTATAGAGGCTACCATCAGATCTCCATGCATCCAGATGACCAGGAAAAAACTGCATTCCTCACCCCAAAAGGGACCTACTGCTACAAAGTTATGCCTTTTGGGTTGAAGAACGCAGGGGCAACTTACCAAAGGCTGGTCACCGCTATGTTCAAAGAACAACTCGGCCACACCATGGAAGTCTACATCGACGATATGGTGGTCAAGTCCAAAGAACAGGAGGATCACATAGCCGATCTAGAGAAGACATTCGGCATCTTGCGCAAATATCGAATGAAACTGAACGCCTCGAAGTACGCGTTTGGAATCGGCTCCGGCAAATTCCTGGGTTATATTGTCAACCATCGCGGAATCGAAGCCAACCCGAGGCAAGTCACAGCGATCTTGGAACTCGGTTCCCTCCGATCAGTAAAAGAAGTCCAAAAGTTAATGGGGATGGCCGCTGCACTCAATAGATTCATCAGTCGGTCAACAGACTGATGCAGACAATTCTTCCAGACATTACGTCAAGGCAAAGCTTTTGAATGGTCCGCCGAATGTGAAGCAGCTTTCACCGGGCTCAAGACTTACCTCCGGTCAGTGCCTCTCTTGACAACACCAGCTGCCGATGACCCCCTCTTTCTGTATCTAGTAGTCTCTGATAGGGCCGTTAGTGCCGTATTATTAAAAGAAGAAGAAGGGCAATAGCGGCCAGTGTATTATGTGAGCAAGGCAATGGTTGATGCCGAGACACGTTATCTTCCGCTGGAAAAACTCATCCTAGCCCTGGTCATGGCAGCAAGAAAACTGATGCATTACTTCCAGGGGCATAGCATTGGGGTGATAACAGATTACCCCCTCCGATCAGTACTACGAAGTGCGGAAGCATCAGGACGTGTTTCAAAATGGGCTCTTGAACTCGGCCAATATGACATTCAGTTTTTACCCAAAACCGCAATCAAGGGACAGGTGCTTGCCGACTTTGTGGCCGAATTCACAGGCGGGCTTTCCGACCTTAAACCTGCCGACGTTCTTCCAAAGGCTGAAGTTCGATCAAAGTCGAATTGGAGAATTTATGTCGGGGATATTTGGCAGCTATACTGTGATGGATCGTCTAATCAACGGGGCTGCGGCGCCGGCGTAGTAATCATGTCTCCCGACGGCGCAATAATAGAGCAGGCCGTGAAGCTTGGCTTCGAAGCATCAAATAACGAGGCCGAGTATGAAGCCCTCTTAGCCGGCCTACGAAATGCACATATTCTTGGCGCCCGGCGTTTGCTAGTGTTTTGTGACTCCAAATTGGTCATCAACCAACTAAAGGGGGAGTACGCTGCAAAAAACGACCGTATGGCTGCCTATATGAAAACGGCCAACTATTTGCTAACGAAGTTTGACCATCACGAACTGAACCAAATAACACGTGATCAGAACACACACGCGGATGCCCTAGCATGCCTAGCCTCCGCCATCAATTCTGAACTCAAACGGACCATTGAAGTAGGTTTCATCCCGGAACCGAGCATCGGCCCTTCAGAGGAGATCCACATTAATATTGTAGAATCTGCACCAAGTTGGATGGACCCCATAACCGGATTCCTCTCTTTTGAACGACTCCCAGAGGACAAAAAAGAAGCACATAAGCTACGCAATAAGGCCCTGCGATACTATCTGGATCCACAGGGAGGGCTTTACAAAAAGTCCCTCTCCGGTCCCTATTTGGAATGCGTACACCAGGATAAAGCGAAGGAACTTCTAACTGAGATACATGAGGGCAGTTGTGGAGCCCATTAGGAGGGCGCTCTCTCCCCATCGAGCTATAACGCAGGGTATTATTGGCCGACAATGAGAGCCGGCGTGAAAATTATGTTAAAAGATGCGAAACAGTGCCAAAAGTTCTCCCCACTAACCCATTTGCCCGCCGAAGAGTTAAACTCTATCACCAGTCCTTGGCCGTTTGCTCAATGGGGGCTTGATATTGTAGGACCGTTGCCCAGGGCCTTAGGAAACAAGCGATTCCTAATCGTAGCAACAGATTACTTTACAAAATGGGTCGAAGCGGAGGCTCTAACGCATCTGGGATGCCGATAAAAGCGATTTGTATGGAGGAACATTATTACGCGATTCGGCATTCCAAGAGCTCTCATCTCAGACAACGGCATCCAGTTCGATTGTGGTGTATATCGAGAACTATGCGGCAAATACGGTATCACACCCTACTTCTCTACGCCCGCCTACCCCCAGAGCAACGGTCAAAAGCGAAGCCTCAAACAAAACCATCTTGGGCGGCATCAAAAAGTGGAAAAAGCTAAAGGCAAATGGGTGAAGAATTGCCAAGTGTATTGTGGGCGACCGGACAACGCCGAGAGGTCTCTGGAGAAACGCCGTTAAGCCTATGCTTGAACCTAAGCAATTTTACCCTGAAATCGACTTCCGACTTTGAAATCACAAGCCTTTGATACGGGCGAAATGACATGATGCTTGCCACGGACTGGATCTAATCGAGAACGAAGAGACGGCGCCTCGCCTCCATAGCAAGAGTATCGTGACTCGCTAAGTCATATAATCAACGAGTTCGATTCGTCGCTACACTCGAGAGTGGTCCTAAAGAAAGTACTTCGGCCGAGACCCGGCGAAAAATGGGTCCAATTGGGACGGCCCCTATCAAATAGACTCCATTGTAGGAACAGGGGCATATCGGCTCTCAGACATGTCAGGAAGAAGCCTGCCACGGCCTTAGAATTCAACGCATCTACGAAAATTTTACCAATGACCCGATTTGTGGGCTTGGTACTTGTACATACTCTACCGTAATGAAAAAGTTGCTCGTTTTCATGCTTCAGTTCATATGCTTCTTAATGACCAAATAAGTCTCCGGATTCGGAGCGCCCTTCGTGGATATCCACAATTGGCCGAATAAGTCTCCGGATTCGGAGCGCCCTTCGTAGATATCACGATTGGCCGAATAAGTCTCCGGATTCGGAGCGCCCTTCGTGGATATCCACGATTGGCCGAATAAGTCTTCGGATTCGGAGCGCCCTTCGTGGATATCATGATTGGCCCAATAAGTCTCCGGATTTGGAGCGCCCTTCGTGGATACCACGATTGGCCCAATAAGTCTCCGGATTCGGAGCGCCCTTCGTGGATACCACGATTGGCCCAATAAGTCTCCGGATTCGGAGCGCCCTTCGTGGATATTGGCGCAATAAGTCTCCGGATTCGGAGCGCCCTTCGTGGATACCACGATTGGCCCAATAAGTCTCCGGATTCGGAGCGCCCCTCGTGGATACCACGATTGGCCCAATAAGTCTTCGGATTCGGAGCGCCCTTCGTGGATATCACGATTGGCTCAATAAGTCTCCGGATTCGGAGCGCCCTTTGTGGATACCACGATTGGCCCAATAAGTCTCCGGATTCGGAGCGCCCTTCGTGGATATCACAATTGGCCGAATAAGTCTCCGGATTCGGAGCGCCCTTCGTGGATATCACGATTGGCCGAATAAGTCTCCGGATTCGGAGCGCCTTTTGTGGTTGGCACGATTTAACTGACCAAATACATGGTTCCTACATTGGAGCTGATCAATGTATTTCCAAACATTTACATCACGCAGTACAAAAGCTGACAATAAATTGACATAGGGCGTTTAATTACACGCAAAACATTTCAAAATCTGCTAATAAAAAAAATTCTATTTATTCAAAGGCCGCTATACATTTCGATACATTTCGACCATTCGACAAGATAGTCCTATTTACTCCACATTGTGGTGCACTCAATAGGCATCTTCGTCGTCACTTTTCTCAATATCGAACTCGGAATACGAAAGGTAATGCCGATGATATAGGCGGCCGAATTTATGCCCACCCCCAAGAGCTTCCACGGTTTGAAGGGCCTTGATCGACCATGCACGAAACCACGGTTTCGCATCGGCAGACCTCCTCCGCTAGGTCCGTTTTGGCCTTCCTCATCCCGGCTTTCACGCCGTCCTTATATCCGCTCTCATAACCCGGGGCCTCTCGGTTCGCCCTCTCCCCCATGATTTTCGTTTGACCATCCACCACCGACTTGGCCGCTCGAACACTCTTTAGCTCCCGAAGCTCATTCTTAGCTTTTTGCGCACGAGCCTCCAGACTGCGATTCTTTTCGTTGATCTTCTCGTTCTCGCGGCGGGCTTCGCCCAGACGCATCCCGATTTCATAAGCGCTATACAGTCCTTTGATAGCCCCATGAATGCCATCCCGAAATACTTCGAAATCTCGACGCCCGATCATCGACTATTGTACCTCTGGCGAAAAAATCTGCCGGGCGAACTCGACCGCCACATCCGGGTCTTTAATTATAGAATCCGCTTCCGTCATTGGTCTATTCTTCACGCCAACCACAAAACTCAACGGTCGTGGCTCCGCGTCTGGCTCAACCAAGGGTCGTGGGCGCGGGGAACCTCCCCGTGGTCCGTCCTTTCGGGGTGATCTGCTTCGACGACTGGGGGACCGCTCTTTTCCCGATCCACAGACGCTCTCCTTCCCGTGCGAATAGGCTCGTTTCTGCGACTCATTTCAATCTCAAAACCCAGCCAAAGTTGGCCCCTGCCAGGTCTGGTTCAAGCCTGAATAAGGAACGAGTTAAATTATTGGCATGAACTCGCCCATTTATTCAGGGTACATGCACGGCTCCCAGAAGAAACGTCAAAAGTCGCATGCCCTTCCCCAACCTATTCGGCTGAATGTCAAGCGCTATCGCTGGGGCAAGGGCTAGATTCATCAACCTAGACGACTAGATTTTCAAACAATCACGCCAAGTAATTTATGCCTTGCCAGCCCCGATTGAGCCATCGGTTGATCTCATTTCGCCATACTGGCCAAAACAAGGCGATTCATTAATGTATTAAATTTGAATGTCAAGCGCTATCGCTGGGGCAAGGGCTAGATTCATCAACCTAGACGGCTAGATTTTCAAACAATCACGTCGAGTAATTTATGCCTTGCCAGCCCCCGATTCAGAGCCATCGGCTCATTCATTCATTCGCATACTGGGCAAGGCAAGGGAAGATTCATTAATCTATTAGGCTGAATGTCAAGCACTATCGCTGGGGCAAGGGCTAGATTCATCAACCTAGATGGCTAGATTTTCAAACAATCACGCCGAGTAATTTATGCTTTGCCAGCCCCCGATTCAGAGCCATCGGCTCATTCGGTCCCTCGCTCGCGCCCTGGCCAAGGCAAGGGCAAGTTCATTAATATATTCGGCTCGCGACATTTTTATGTGTAGAAAATCAATAAGCCATTAATATATTCGACTCTCGACATTTTATATGTAGACAATCAATAAGCCATAAGCCCGAACAAAAATGTCAAGATTCATTCATTTATATAGTCGGCTCGTGACATTTTTTATATACAAAATCAATACAAAAATGTCTGATAAAGCTTAACAATACATTTGTAAAATCCTATCTGATTGTAAGTTCTTAATACATTTATGAAATCTAAGCCATTCATATTTCGACCTTGAATCGGTCTCCAACGGCTCGACATCCACTTGCTCATACTGACCTTTGGTATAGTCGGTGAAACTCCAATATGTAAGGGCTTTGTGCCAGCCGTGCTTGAACCCCCTGTTTTCGAAACACGAGACCTGGTCCACGTATTCGGTGAGCTCAACATCTTTTCCGGCTTCGAATGCTTTGGAAGCAGCTGCCTTCACGACAATAACTCGGCCTCGGTATATGCTCTGGGACAATCGGCGCCATTTCTCTCGTCGCCCTATTCTCGGCGTCGCTCGGGATTGATCTGCAATCTGAGCCTTTTCTACCTCGGCCTCGGCAGAAGCTTCATGTCCGCTCTCAAAGCCGCATCCTCGGCCCTCTTCCTCTCGCCCTCTACTTGCTTTTCGTGTGACCAATCTCTTTGACGTCGAGTTGCGGCGTCCATGTCGGCTATCCCGCCGATGCAAAAGAACCCAAAAAACTTAACCTCAGCAAGATGCTTGGATAAGGTGAAGGAAAGTCAAAATACGTGCGAAGTGCGGTGAGGCCAATCTTTGTCGCATTCATATCGATTCCATCAGGAAAGCCTCGACATCGAGCGCCAATGACACGAGTAGCCACACCGAATCGACCTCTGGATCTTTAAGCGCCGAAGCGTTAGAGGAAACCGGCATGTCCTTTACCATTGGACGAATGACAAAAGGAACAGCCTCACTAGACCCCTCTAATCGAGGACGCTTACCACCTTGTTCGTCTGAGCCGGCCTTAAGGTCAGCGGGGCGTTTCCCTGCATTTTCCTCAACTTTTCGGCCGACTCCCCCGACCAACGGAGATTCGGCATCCCGACCTTTTTCCGTCAACTCTAGAACCCCCAAAGACTTGGAGTTAGCAACAGGTAGGGGAAGTCGAGATTCGGTGGCGGGTGGCATCTCGGACGAAAGGCCCTCCGCCCTTCGCCGTGCAGCTAATCTCTCCGCATTCGCCTTTTTGGCAAGCTTTGTCAGACTCAATCCGGCCATATCCGCGGAGTTCGAGACGGGAAGATCCTCTGTGTGTCAAAAAACGTCGGCAAAAGGAAGATTCCCTAGTCCCGACGTAAATAGAAGGGCAGCGGAATCCAATACTTCCTCAAACTCGGCCTCAGATTGATCTGATTCGACGATATCAACTACCTCGTTCCGTTTCGAATCGAACCCTTCAAAGCCTATCTGCCTCAAGTTTTTGAAGTCAAACAGAATAAGAGCAGTAAGGGAATCTTCACCCTTTGGAATCGGTATGTTTTCCGCCGCCGAGAAGGTTGTGTATGTCGGTTCATAACAAAGCAGAATGTGAGTTGCCCTCTCCTATTTCTGAAGACTTCGCCGGCTGAAATACCTAAGAGCGACCCTGATATCTGAAAGGGTGACGTCGTGGGTTGAAGGTAATATCTTTTTCAGACCCCTTCCTGCACGAAATGAAGCCGTGAGATTTCAATGAAATAGGTTCTACAATAAAAACGAACACATGACAAAAACAAGGGGATACTCGGCGACTTGGCTCGCCCCTCCGTCTAGGAACAGGGTCGACACAATCTTCCCCTTCGCCGAATTCCCAGTTACCCTGGACAATGACCATAACGTCATCAACTCGTTTCCCAGAGCTGGAAAGCATAGTGATTAGCTGATGGTTGGTGTCCTTAGCTCTAAGGAAGTAACGTCCTTGCCGGCCGGAGGACTTAGCCAAGGTATAGCAGTGCCAGATAGCCGGAATGCCAAGGTTAATTCCAAGGCAACGATTCAACGCTATAACCCCCATTATAATTCTAAAGAAATTCACGTTAGGTTGAGAAGGGATTAAATCCCAATGGTGAAGCACAGTCCTAAGAAACGGATGCAAGGGGAAGCGGACTCCACCCTCCGCGATTGACAAAAGAGGAAAGACGATTGAGGATTCGTCCTCCCTCTCCTTGTCAAATGGTAGCCAAAAAGACGACCAGACGTCATCAGGAATAGAGAAATGGCTTCTAAAACCAGCGATTCGATTTGATTAAAGGAGGTCTTTCAAATGTTTCGCCATGCCCTAAAGTTGACACAGATATGCCAAAGAATAAAATGGGAATACTTCTCAAAGCAAAGAAGTGGAAAACTTACAGAGGGAGAAAAAGATATTGGAGGAGACAAAATTGCAAGAACGATCCAAAAGGCAACCTAGTGACGATGTTGTGGAATGTGAATCAGAAGGGCGCTAATCTTTAAAATCACAATGAATAGGCATGTATGGCGAGGCCGGGAAGTCGGTACGACAACCAAAAGGGGGTGTACTTAGACGAATATTGTGTGAGCTCAAATGCCAAAATTTTGGTTGGGCATTCAGAACCCGGACCCAAGCACTCCGCCAATGGATGTTGGGAGAATGCTTGGGAGGCAATTGGGAGCGAATATATAGAAGTGGAAGAAGGGTATATCCCATAAGTCGAGAGTGTTCTCGTACCAATCAACTAAGATGAGAGTATCTTGAGATCGCCGAATAGACGGAGAGATTTATGTTGGAATAAACAAAAGGATAATAAGTAAAAGGTGGGCACTGGGTTCGAGGTCAAGAGAATAAATATAAATACAAGAGCTCCGGATTTAGAAAGGTATGTAAAAAAAAAATACACTTCACTAAACTTAGTAGACAAGCTTTCTTAAGTAGAGGAACTGACTTGCCCATCGGAGTGCTAATCCCGGTACCCCCGACCGGAATATTTGTCTTTGTAGGTGACTAGCTGAGAATCAAGAGCGTCTTCCCGGATCGGAAGAGTATTTCCAAAAAACCACTTCCCCACAATAAGGAATGACATGATTACACAAGAAGGTAAAACAAATTTTTCTTTCCAACACTTGATATTTTCGTCTCTTTGCCTATCATCCTTGTCACTTTTTATACACTCCATCGATTCAATCCTCGATGCATAGTGTAGACGTCCCTGAACGTCCCGGGAGGGAAATCCCGTTCTATTCGTTTGTGGGTCTACTACAGTTCGGACTCAAATTGTCACGGTTCTTAATCTGAACCAAAGAGTCTAAATTCGGCAAATCATTTTGAGAAAAAACAGATTTTTGTAAAGAAGTGCCAAACATGGACTGCTTTGCTAGATACAGAGTCGCCACCTAAATATTTTTTATGGGGGAATTTAGGAAACCCTGACTCGGTGTCGAAGGCCACGTGTCCATCATCACCAAAGTTGCCTCGGCTCGGGAACTTAGGTACGATTAGGGAAGGTCAACTATGAGCACACCCTCTCGCCCGATCCGAAGATCGGCCTCTACTAACCATGATATCCTCTTTTGAAAACGTTATGTGTTCTTATTCCAGTTATTAGCCTAGAATTACTATGTGATGCGCACAACACAAAAGCATAGACTAGATCGCCTAACTTGGAACAAAACATTGCATATCCGTTTGTTTGGAAAACGCTTTGGAATTCGCTACTCGCAAGTAGGCTAAAACACAGATTTCAATGAGTTGTCCCAACTCAAACAATCCAACATTCACCCATAGACGTTCAGGCAGTTTATATCACATAAGTATCTAGCCACATGGTAAGCATGCTGTCATGTTAACATTCACACTCGTGCGAGATGCTAAAACATAAAATACTTACAATGTACTCCGAGCCAAAACAAAGAACATGTTAGTAATCATGCATGATCCAAGTCCATGTTAAGATGGCTAATGCAACGCATACAGAATGTCCCTTGAATAGGCTCGGCTATCCTAAAGATGGCATGTGAGGTACACAGATAGCATGTATTCAAGTTAGATTTGAAATACTTATGCAGTTAGCATGATGCGCCAAGTTCGGTGTATGCAAGACAAATGTATGGATGTACGTATGCATAGCATAAGGTATGCTAAATTAAACATGTCCTAATACTAACCATCGAAAGTAGGTAAGTAAAAAGGAGAAAGAAGTAGGGGTTGGAAGACATGCACACACGCACCCACACTTATTACAAATTTGCCCTCGCTCGGAGGGACCGAAAGAATAATACACTTAATTAACCTACAAGCTAATTAAATATTATAGACCACTTAACTAGTTAAGCAGATTAACTAATCTAATAAAACAGTAAAAAGTAGCCTCGGGAAGAGGGTCCAATGCACATGTGTCGATTTCGCTCGGAAGCCCACTGTCATGCGCAAGCTGCCTCTGTTTTTCCTGCTCTGCTCCTCTGAAGACTGCCAAAGTCTCAGGATTGCTTCTTTGAGTTCTGTGGGACACCACTAGCTGAGGGGGAACACCACCGGCTAGGAAAAATGATCACTGGCCACAAATTGATCCATCGGCCAACAATGGATGGCCGGTCGGCACTGTAGATGGTCGGCCAGCCAAATCTTCCTACAGAAACTGATCTGACAGCAACAGAGGGCAAGACTTGGCATGGCAATGCATTTCAAGCAAATGTGAGCACCACCACACTCCTTATCATGTTCATGACTCAAAGGAGTGTGGGCCTCGATTCTCGGACCACCAATCGCGCATTTCCATGCATGATGGCCCAACGAAACAAGTGTGCATTTTGATATTGGAATGCGGTGCACATAATCAAACAAAGGAGCTCAACCTCCATCATAAGCAATTCAAGAGGCAAAGCATGCATGCTAATGCAATGCAATCCTAAACATGTTGACTAGTATGCAACATGGACAATACAAGCAAGCAATGCATGTTAGGCACATAACCTAGGTAAAGAAGCATGTAAGGTATGAGGCAATGCAACCTACAAGTATGCAAGACACAATGTGGATGTTCAAGCATGCAAGCAAGCATGTGACTTCATTCAATCATGCAACTTCAATCATGCAACAACACACAAGGGGAGCATGCAACAATATGCAAAGGAGGGACTTACACTAATTGGACAGCTCTATACTAAGCCCAAAACAGTGGCCAAAAGCTAAGGAAGTGGGGCCAAATACACATGCAAGCATGCATATAAACGTGGTCCACCTCTTAGGCTCAAAGAGCAACTCTCAAGCACACTTAAGAAGATGCAAACATGGACAAATGGCATGCATTACAAGCTCTAAAAATCATGCTATAAAGGTGCCAAACCAATTGAACAAGATAAGCATAGCATGTAACATGGTCCAAAACTCAAGGCTAATAAGCCAAAATGTAAGGTAGCTATACAAAGCATGCCATGGTCGACCAAAGCAACCCAAAACAGACTTCAAGCATACCAAAACAAGCATGGAAGCTTCACAAAGCTTGGCCAAAAACGTGCTATAATAAGGGCCCAAAAGCATAAGACATGTTAAGGCTAAATAATGGCATTACAAGACATGTATGCAAGGCATGCAAGGTGTGTCTAAACCAACATACAACAATGCTATATTATGACAATATAAGCACAAAAATCAGTTAAGGCATGATCAACATGAGTCTAAACTAGATGCTCATTTAAGAGGCAAAAATGGCCCTTTTCAAGGACAACAAGGAGAGGGGGTGGCCCTCTCCTTCTTGGGACCTCAAGGAAGCGTCCTCACCTCTGAAATCCCTCAAGATTTCAGTGGTGAGGAGGCCTAAACACAATGGTCCTGGAGCTCAACCAAAATGGCACAAAACAAGGGCCTAACAAGGCTTAAGAGGGCTCAAACAGCCCCAAAACTTAAAACACCCTTAACAAACTATTTAGAGCACTAAAAAATAGAACTTTTCTATGTTATATGTTAAGCTCAAAAATAGTTGTAAGGTAGGAAAAAATACAATGTAAAAATGGGGTAAAAAGGGACAAAAGTCTTACCCTTGTAGACCCTCTTCAAAATGGAAGACCAGCTGGTTCTTTAGGTTTAAATTAGCTCCAAAACTCCAAAAACAAGCCTCAAGGACCTCAGCTCCAAGAGAAGGTGTAAGTCTAGGTGTTTGTGTGCAAATCTAAGACTAAAACACCTTAAGGGCAAAAAGAGAGAGAGAGATAGATATAGGATAGATATAATTATGCTAACCCTAAAAACCAGAGTTCTCCTCTGAAATTTTGTCACCCTAAAAGAGGGAGAGGAAGCCTCCTCTTATAGAGCTCAATCTTGTAAGCTTACAAGACAAGCTAGCTAAGGGGGAGATCCCTCCATACACGTGTATAGAGGGGAACCAAGTGCATGCCAGTTGCATGAAAATATCTGCAAAAGCAGATGCACGAGTCGGCCGGCTAAAAATGCAATTGACCAAAGAAAGATAGCCGGCCAAACATTTGGCTGGTGGTAACAAAACACAGCCGGTGGCCTCAAGCCATGGCCGGTGGAGTGTGGGGATGGCCCACAAGCCATTCTCTGCCCCTCCAAGGCAAAGCACAAGTGTTTGGTGCAAAACCAGACACAAAACAGTCGAGTCGAGAGATCCTGAGGCAAGGCGCATAGCCGAGACCTCCGGGAACTCAAGACGAACACAAACATAGATGATCACCGAGTGTTCAAACGGTGACGTCCAAGTCTTGAGGACGGTCAAAAATGGAGTGTCTACACATAACTGCTCAAATCATTTGTTTGTCAACATTTTGTGCGCTCGAGATACTCCAAAATCCCCACAATGATCTCGACAAAACATACGGACCATTATTATATTTTTGGCATCTCTGATTATTTTACCAAATGTGTTTGTTTCATATCTCCATATTTTATTTTGATGATGTCAAAGGGGGAAAAAAAATATGACTTTGAATTGTTACGCATGCATACACTTTGCTTTAAATATTTTATGTTGCAAAATTATCAAATAACTTGTTAATTTTTATTTTGTGTCAAATCCATACAAATATTGCCATCATAAAAAATGGGTAGATTGTTAATCATGTTATTTTATTTTGATAATGTCTAAAATATTAATTGAAAATTTTTAAATAGTATACATATTTTATATTATTTGACACGAAATATTATCTATTTAAAATATATATTGTATGATACATTTGTTAAATATTATTTAAATAAAAAATATTTTTGAAAACATTACTATTCACTTTTTGAAAAATTAGGCTGATCACTATTCATCTTTTGACAAATTTGATATTGATTGGTTGTATTGTTTTGATAAATTTGATATTGATAAGTTGTCTTCTTTTGACAAAAGTGATATATCCACATGGAGTAATAGGTTATATTTAATTTAAAATCTTTATAACATATACATAAATTTAAAAATGGTATACATGTACAGATCTATCATGAATATTACTTAAAAAGATTTTTTACTATGTATGCAAATATTTGTTTAGCATATTATATATAATGCATCTAATATAAATAGAATACATCACGTCAGCAATTAGATTTTTTACACAATTGATTATATCATGTCATATATATATATATATAAATTATTATAATAAAAAAGAAGAAAAAGATGGAGTAAATAATTTCATATCTTGCTTGTTTAAATTCAAAGTTTTAAATATTTTATACATAGTGAAAGTCTTGAAAGTAACATAATATAATATAATGATTACAGGAGAAGACTTATGTAATTTTTCATTGTAAATCTTTGAACATGTTTTGCCTGCAGAATGAAAAAGAAAAAAAAGTTGCAAAATGCTTTGAATTTGCTTACAAAAAGAAAAAGAAAAAGTGAACAAAGAAAATTTATAATCTGACAAAAGAAAAGGTGCCCATGTCTAAATATAATGTAATGATTACAAGAGAAGACTTATGTAATTTGTCGTTGTAAATCTTTAAACATGTTTCGCTTGCAGAATAAAAAAGGAAAAAAATTGCAAAATGCTTTGAATTTTCTTACAAAAAGAAAAAGAAAAAGTGAACAAAGAAAATTTATAGTTTGACAAAAGAAAAGGTGCCCATGTCATCCATGACGTCAGCAAGGAGCGTCTTACCTCCAACGGGTATATTTCTGTATATAAATAGAAGTGTTGTGTGTGGAGAAAAATCAAGAACTTGAAGAGAAAAATTTATGTATGCTCCAAAATTCTGAGTATTGTGTTCTGCTCTTTTACTTTTAGATCTAAGTGTAGTCTTTGTTCTTACACTTTCATATCTATTCTTTGTGAGAGAATTATTGTAAAAGAGGGTTTAAGTATCACTTATTTTTATTCATTATTTTTGTGAGAGATTTTGTAAGGGTAAGGCATTTATTGTTGCGTGAGGCTCAATAGATAAGAATAAGTCATGTGTCAAATCCACAAGTTTGGTGATGTATTTATTCAATTGATAATAAAGAAATTCTCAAGGAGGTTCCTTGGGGAGTGGACGTAGGCCTAGCGTGTCAAACCACTATAAATCTCAGTGTTTGATTTTCTCTTCATATCTCTCTTACTTTTATATTGATAATTATTATTCTGTTTTTTTTATTTGTTAAAATTATGAATATTGTGTTAATTTTAATATTGTAAAATTTTTAATAACCCAATTCACCCTTATTGTAAAATTTTTAATAACCCAATTCACCTCCTTTTTGGGTTGCCTATCTGGGATAACAGACAGAGTTATAAATGAATCTATTCGTGAATGGGTAAAAGTAGCACCAATAGAAGATAAGTTGAGAGAGAATAGATTGAGATGGTTTGGTCATATACAATAGAGACCAGTAGAGACAATAGTGAAGAGATGCGATACAGTGACGATAGATAGAAGTGTTAGGGGAAGGGGCAAACCTAGATTGACGTGAGCTAGTATAGTAAATAGATATATGAATCTCCTTATTTTGACTAATCAAATGGCCTATAATAAAGTCGAGTGGAGAAGAGGATTTATGTAGTTGACCGCATTTGATGAGACTTAAGACTTGATTTGGTTTGATTTACACTAATCTTTCTTGAAGTTCAACTTCCAAACAATACATTCTACAATTTTAATATAATTATATTAGCTATGTTTGGTTTGTATTTGTGAAATAATTTTGAAAAATAATTTTCTGAAAAGAGTTTACAAAATTTACAAAGTTGTTTGGGTGTATGTTTTGAAAATTGTTTTGGAGTTTGGGATGATTTAAATTTTTTTATTTTTATTTTTATCGTTGAATAGATGGGTGTGAGAGAAAAAATGATTGATTGATGTGTAGAATGTGAGAGAATGAGAAAGGAGAAAGAAAAAGTGATTGAATTATATGTAGTAGAGAAAAAAGTGATTTTGAATTTGTTTTTCAAAAAATTTCAACCAAATAAATTTTTGAAATTTTTTCTCAAAAATTATTTCTTAACAAACAAACCAAACAAGGCCATTAGACTCTATTTAATTCAGAAGTCAAACGGATATAAAAATGATAATGTTATCTCTTTTTATATTAAAATGTATGTTTTTTTTTTATCCTTGAATTTTTACATTATTTGTATTATTTTTAGTCCATTTAATCTTATCAAAAAAAAGGTTAGTATAATTAACTAAAATTGTGAGGCTTGTTGTGTTTTTTTCTAAACCTCAAGGGAGGTTAGTGTAATTTTCCCATTTATTTGTTTGCCATAATATTGTTTATATACCCTTGTTGGCTCCATAAATATTATTATTACTAGTGGCTAGCACACGCGATGAGCGTGCAAATTTAAAAAAAGTACAAATAGAGAACGACTATATAAGTTATTTGTTCTAAACATCATAAACTCATTTAAACATAGAAAAAATTATAAAAATGTGAGGTAAATAGAATAAAAAAATCAACGGCTCCTACATTTTTGTTTAAGTATAAAAATAATTCTTTTACAATTATTCATATTTCAAGCATTACAAACCCAACAAATACTTACAGTCAAAGCAAATAGGTGTCAATAGAGAACCACCTGAGAAATTATTTATTCTAGACATCATAAAATCGTAACTTAACCTCCAAATATATATATATATACACTAAGTAAAATAATGTATGATTTAGTTGGAGTATTTTGATTTTTGTTTAAAATTTGATTAAGCATAAAACACAATCTCAAGAATCTTAAACACTTCTCAAAACACTTACGGTCAAAGAGATTTGATATATATAAAGAAAAATAATAGTAAACCTATTAATACAAAAATAAAATAATAATAATAATAATAACCCAAAAAATAAATAAATAAACTATGTTTTTAAACAATAAATTTTAAGAACACTAAATTTAAAATAAATAAAAAAATACACTTACAAAAAATCAAGGCTCTTAAAACATTTATAGTCAAAGAGATTTGATATGTACAAACAAAAATAATCGTAAACCTATTAATAGAAAAAAAAAATAGTAATAATAATAACCCAAAAAACAAACAAAAAAATAAAGCTTTTTTTTATATATAAAAAAAAAAAACAGCAACAACAACAACAAATTTGAAGAACACTGAAAAAAATACACATACGAAAAAAACTAAGAAAAAAAAACAAACAAATCTATAACCTATATAAAATGAATGTAAGAATGATATAACGCGGTCTAACGCTCCTACTTTCTATAACCTATATAAAAAGAATTTAAGAAAGGTATAACGCGGTCTAACACTGTTACTTGCCTTTTAACATTTTCCAAGAGACCTGCTTGGATATAAAAAGTGCATAAGCTTGGTATAACGCTCCTGTGAAGCGGTGGAAATTGAAGAAAAGTTGAGCTTATACATACACACATGTGCAGTGCAAAAGGCTGCAACTCTTAACCTGCGAAGCTATGGAAATTGATTTCTCCTAGAAGATTCATTTGTTTAGTGCACCGCTCGGATAACAATTGCTAGCATTCAAGCAATGTCGCCTCTGCAAACTTCCAAAACTTCAGCTAATTTGTTCGCTTGCTCAGCTATTGGAAAGATTTCTAATGTGTTGTAAAAGAGAGTCAGTTAGTTGGTGCACAAAGCCATGTCTATATATATATATGGATATGTGTGTTCTTTGTTCTATTTCGCTTCTTGTCTTGATTCAACTTCTTTGTTTCTCGGTTCACAGATTACTGCCCCAAATCTATAATCTAGTATGTAATTTAGAACTTTTCTACTCATTTTCCTGCTATATATGGATATATTGACATCTGATTTGCATGTCTTTGTTTTCATGGATACCTGTTAGTGCATAGACAAATTAGGCACACCACCTGCTTGACAAAATGCCTAAACCCTAAATAAACAAGTAAATGAATAAAACACATATCCGGACCTTTAAACCAGTAATGTACAATTGAAATTTAAAACTAAGAAATAAACCTGTATAAGGTTTTCATTACAAGATTTAGATTGCTCAGTTTGTGAATTTGTAGGACTGCCCAACCCATCCCGTTTATTATTAATTGGTCAAGAATATATTGGTGTCTAGGAAGACTTGAAGTTTGAAGTCTTATTATAGTCTTAGACATACAATAATACAAAAGATGTTGCTAATTATGCTATTCTTTATGAAAAACTTTCTTTCATTCACTGTGATAAACAAATTTCACCTATTGAAATCAATAATATAATGTTAAAAATCTAAAGTTCTTCAAAGCAAATGATATCCCATGAGACATTTAATATTTGTTAAAGAATGAAGTTCAATAAATCTATCCAAATGCCAATTTTTGCAGAACTTGCACTTGTGAAGTGAAATACCATCAAATTTTGCTGAAAAACAACTCTAATTGTTGATCTAATCCTCTTATGAAAAGTGGGAATCGAGATTAGACCATGAGAGGGTGAACGAGGAGAGAAAAGACGAGTGGGATTTAAGATCTTCAAAGGATTTTCAGAGATTCTCTTTTTTTTAATCAACGAGACTCAGAGCTGCTGAGATTGTCTACATTGTCACCATTTTGTGAAACTTTGTATATATATATAGAGAGAGAAGGAGAGTTTGAGGCAGTGCTTGCAAGGGCGGAAGAGAGATGAAAGGATTGAAGGAAGAGGAGAGAGTGAGTAGGAGATAATGGATTCGTGTTTTTTTTTTTTTGTTGAAATTTAGCGTCAAAATGTAATTTTTTGAACTTTTTTCGTTTCAAATGTGACGGTAGGGGCTTAATTGATATGATTTCAAAAAATATAGGGATAAAATTGAAATTATTCGAAGTCTGAGGGTGTAATTGATCATCAAGGTAAAGTATAGGGGTAAACATGAAATTTTCTCCAAATCACACATCGGAGACATTTTCCTTGAAGAAATAAATCAAAATCTTTGTTGATGCATTCAAAGCTCACCTCATGTGGAGCAAATTCATCCAACTGTAATTTCTGAAAAGACAAAAACAAAAGAGATCATTAACAAAGAGAAATTATAAAAAAAAATTGAACCCTTGAATTACAAATTTCTTAATCAAGCCAGATTTCTCTTAATTGTCCAGGAAAACAGTTGTAAGAAGAAAAGAAAGAAGCTAAAATATTAAATAACATTGTCCATGTAACGTTTAGCAAGAATAGGAATATCATGTTTAGCCTTGAGGCCTCTAAAAAGGATCCTCAAAATAGTTAAAATTTAGATTTAGTTTACATGTGGTTTTAAGATTGATTTGAATAAGAATAGTTGAATTTTTTAAGATTGATTCAGGTATCTGTAATTTTTAAGATTTGAATTTGAATTTAATTTTAAGATTTCAAGTCAGACACATAAACATTTAAATTAGATTAGATTCCCTCAAGTTCCACAACTTTAGTATTTATTATTAGCAAGCGTCTCTTGTGTTGTCAATAATATTCGAGATTTCATTTCATGGACCTCCAATATAATTATATTTGTCATTCCTAATCGAAAAAAACATTCAGTGAATAACTGAACAATGTGTTGACAATCATACACAAACATTTAAATTACATTCTCCACAAGTTAAAAGTAGTTTGGAATACTACACCGATCATTTGTATTGTCTAAAATATCATACATTATTCTCAATCCAAAACCAGTTCAGCCAATACAAGAGCAACGTGTTTTCCAATCATACATAAACATCTAGAAACCAGTTTAGTAAAACAATTGCTTTTGTTTCCTTGAGTTGGGAAAAATTTGCAAAGCAAATAAAGAGAAACATAAAGAATGTAAAGGCAGTCTGAAGTATATCATTTTTTTTTCTTCATTTTTTTAGGCATATTGACAAACATGTGGTATGCATGTAGTGCACATAAACACAAAAGAAAATAGGAACATGGAAATTAGGATATCATACAAGACAAATAAGTGTGGAGGCAGGCATGTACATACCAGAATTTGCAGTCATGAGAGAAAAGCATTACAATATCAAGTTGAATGCAGGGATAAACATCCGACAGTGATGCTGAAAAACAAAGACAAGGATAAATACATAAAACCAATTTGAGAGAAATAAAGAAACAAAAAATCTAAAATTAGAATTAACAAAAACCTTGACTTTTGATTTTGTTATATTAAGTGTCTCCCTTATTAATTCAGGAGGAGAAAAATACACATGAGAAGTAAAATCTAATCAATTCCAAAATATAGCAAGAGAGGTTTATATTTGGCATAATATAAAAGCCACCCCACCCCTCTAATCCACAATGGATGCAATCCAAACAAAAGCATAGATTCAATTTGTAAAAGTCAATCAAAGTGACTCATTGTGGCATACAAAATGTTTGCATACATGAATTTAGATATCTGGTTGAATTCTTCAAATATCTCATCAACTTCATATGTAATCTCTTCTCTTTAACAAATCTGGGGTCCAAAGACTAGTAGGTTTGCTCTGTAATAGGTGATTTCAAGGGCACCCACAAATCTAGTTTTACTGTTATCAAATATCTGGTGTTAGGATTAGATGTTCTGAATCTGATTTTCAACTTTAGAATTCTAAACTTATTTCCCTAGTTTATTGATTTTTTTTTCTCCTTCTGTTTTTTTTTTTTTTTTTTTTTCAACATCAAGGTGGATTTTAAATGGAGTTTTGAGCCACTTTAGCTTGATAGACATTTCAGATTCTTGGATGGAGAATATGTAACTCCAGAAGTTTTTTTCAAGTTGTTTTTCGCCAAATTTGGTTGGTTGGTTGGTTGTTATTTATTTATTTTTATTTCTCATGGTTATGAGCTTGGCAGTGAAATTAACAACTTTAATGGCCTTTTTGGATCACTAACTATTTTGATAAATTAGTTTTTTTTGATAAACTGATCTCATATGTTGCAAAGCTATGAAAAGTTTCAATTTAAAAATGATTATAAAATCTGTAAACAAAATTCTTTCGGATAAAAAATGAATAAAATAAAAAAATTGGAGTCTACAATGATAAACTATTACGGTTTTCAAGTACCTTAGTTTTATGATGTTACATTATGTGAATTCATTTGCTGCTTGTTCTTCTTATTTTAATTTGAGGTTTTGAAAGAATAGTTGAGCTTTAGGGCTCTATGTAAGAAAAGTTAGTCTGACAACATTTTTTTGAATGTTGGTTTGAGTTTTGAAACTAATTACGGATGTAAAGTAGTAGAGACGCAGATGTTCAGATTGAAGTTTTGTGGGAGATTATGTCGTGAACATAACTGGTACATTTTAAGATGCAAGAGGATTATTCTGAAACTTGCATACAGAAATTGTTGTATATGTCTTCACTCTAGAGGCATCAAAAATTACCCTAAAGCCTTTAATTTCATTACTTGAGTTTGTTATCTATCCAGAAGAGTTTGAGACAGCTTCCTCTCTTTTCATATTCACATCTATCCTTCTTCTAAAGGTTTGATCCTTTTCACCAGTGATCCTTGATATTGTAAGTGGCGATCAGAGGATCATGGTTGTGGTGGAAAATCCCAGTTTGTGCTTGATCCAAGCCTGCGCAATTGACAAGTATTCAAAAGAGTGTACCGATTTCACTCTTACCATGTCTTGTCCAACTAATTTCCTTACACGAATAAAGCAGACGATTTTGTCTAGAATTTCTAAATACAGTCAAATTTAATAAGGAATCAAAAAGTGTGCTATTTTCTCTAACAAAATATACAAATTTTGAATTAATTTTGGTTTTGCTAAACTTGGTTAGGCTTGGTCAGCCATATTGTCAAGCAGATGGTATGCATAATTTGTCTATACACTAACAAACATCAATCTAATACAGAAGCATAGAAATCAGGTATTGACATCTCCATAGAAGACAAAGGAATAGAAAACCAAAAAATTACATACCAGATTGTTCGGATTTGCATCTGGTCTGTGAAAGAAAAAAGCATACAGAGTTCAGCACAAATACAAACTGCAAAATAAAGGAAGATACAACACTCAAATGAATATTCATTGTAAAAAATTGAACAATTTCTTTGATAAAGCTCGAGAGTAATTTGCAGCAACGAAATTGAACAATTTACACCTCTTAATATCTCACGACTTGTGGAACAAGCTTGGGTGAAAAGCACACCACCTAATTGTAGACACCTCATTTTTGACCGCCCGTAAGACTTGGGTGCTACTGATGGTTTGCTCGATGATGAAAGATGTGCAGGGCAAAAGTTCAATTTCTTCGGCAATGAGAGGGTCAAATCCCAACTTCACACCCCATTTTGGACCAGAGCTATTTTGAATGGTTTTTAGACCTTAAAACTCTTTCTTTCAAAATATTTTTGAAATAAAGTTTCTGCGATGTTACGAAGCTCGCATTTTGTCAAATGTTGTGTTTTTTGGTAAACCGAGCAAGGACAAAGTGGAAATGAATGAAAGAGAGATAAAATCTTTGAAAAATCTTTCAAAACACCTTGTTTAGGGGTTTGAAGTTGAAGAAAAGAGGAGAAGAGGGGAGAAACCAAGTTGGAGAAGAAAATAGGCAAGAATTGCTAAGAGATGGACAAGCAATCCTCGATAAATCAAGCTTATTTGTCTATACACTTGGATTTAAGCTATTAGGCCACCACCGTTGGAAAGAAGACTTCCGGGGCTTCATTTTTCGTTCAAGAATCTCTTAAATCCGAGACCGGAGGGTGGAGATATGATTGGTTGAAGTTGGGCATCATCCTGATTGGACCGAAACTGAGCATCCTTTACTAAAACAAGCATAACTTTTTGCACAGTTGGAATTTTGATGCAAAGCTGGTGCCATTGGAAATCTTACTTCCGGGGCTTCAATTTTGACACAAGAATGACCTAAAAAGGAGTTCATATGAAGAAGTTATGCCCGTTTGAAGTTGGACCTGCAGAGCAGATTTTTCCTGCCGACCGGCCAAAACAAATGGCCGACCGGCCAAATAGATGGCCGACTGGCCAGAAAAGATGGCCAACCAACTAAGTTTGCTAGCCGATGACCTTCCGGAGTATTCTATAGATTGAATGGATGCCAGCTGTGCCAGCTGGAATGCACAGACTCTGCTCCCTATGCACGTGTGTGGCTGTTTTGCACCCTTTGCACCCTTTTTGACCCTCTTTTTGCACCATTTGCTCCAAGATTCTTGAGAAAGCTTTGACCCCTTGTCTTGGCTTCCTCAAGAAGCTTGCACCTTTGCATTAGCTTCTCTTAGAAGCTTGGTCCCTTTGACCCTTTTGTATAGCTTCTTTGAGAAGCTTTATGCCATTTCCTTGCTCTATATAAGGAAGCCTCCTCCTCCATTGTTTTGGTTCAGCAAAAACTAGACCTAGGGCATATATATCTGATATATATACACCCTCTCTCTCTATATCTCCCTCTCTCTCATCCTTTGTGTGTGTTTAAGAGCCTTAAAGTGTGTTTTGACCATAGTATTGCACCAACACACACACCATTACACCACACTTCGACTTGAGAGGTCTTGAGGGTTTGTTCTTGGAGTTTTAAGTTGGCTTTGGTCACAAGAAGAGGTCTGACCTTGCTGTTCATCAAAGGTTCTTCAAGGGTAACTTCTTTGCTTTAGTTTCCCCAATCTTGCATTAGCTTTTGACCTGTCTTGCATGCTGATTTAAGCTTTGTGTATAACTGAAAAAAGTCTTGTTTTTAGCTCCTTTTTAAGTTTGTTCAAGAACACTTTTGTGTTTGGGGTTGTCTACCCCCTCTTAGGCCTTGTTTGGCCTCATTTTTGTGCATTTTTAGTGAGCTTCGGGACCACCTTGTTTGGGCCTCCTCACCACTGAAGGGATTTCAGTGGTGAGGATGGTGGTTTAAGGTCCTAAGAAGGAGAGGGCCATCCCCTCTCCTTGTTGTCTTGTTTGCTTGCATTTTTGGCCTTACAAAGGGGCCTATATTTGAACACTTCTTGAGCTCGGTTCAGGCATTTTTCAGTGGGTTTTAGGACCTCTATAGGCCATTTCCAGAGTTGGTTTGGCTTTGTTGAGTGTCCATCTTGTATGTGCTTAATAACCCCTTGTATAGCCCTCTAAAGGAGCTCATCATTTTTGCATGTGTTGGCTTCATTTCAGTGGTTATTTTGGCATGTTTTATTCACTGATTTCGGCTGGTTTGGTGAGATTTCATTTGCTTCATATACTTGCCATACAACTCGTGTTTGCTAGTCAAAGTTGCATGCCATTTTAGTCCATCATGCTAGCACCTTTTGGCCATGCTTTGAACTAGAAATGTTCATGTTTTGGGACTGCCTTGGTTCTGTCTTTGTACTTCATAGTCAAATAATGCATGCTTTGTATAGCTATAAGTCATTACACATGCCTAGTTTTGAGTTTCGGGGCTCATTCCATGCATCGGGTGCCATATCTCCATGTTTTGGGACCATTTAGCATCATATTTCAGTGCTGAAATTCACATGCTTGTATTCCATCTTGCATCCCTTGCCATGCTTTGGTAGAGTTGCATTTTTGTGCCTTAGGTTTGGTTAATGCATTGTGCATGCATTCCATGTATTGTGTTGCCTTACTTGCCACATTATGGCCACTGATTTTGGCATGCTTGAGAGCTACCCATGTTAGTTTAAGTCCATCTTTGCATGTTGTTGCATGCTAGTTAGGTTACATGTTGTTACATGCTTGCCTATTCTCACATGTTGATACATGTTCGCATATTGCATGTTCACATGCTCATGTTGCATGCTTAGCTTGCATGTTTAGGTTGCATATCATAGCATGCATCTCTTGCCTCTTGAATTGATTATGATAGAGATTGAGGCCCATTATTTGTTTTATGCATTTCATTCCATATTGAAATTGCACATCTTAACTCTTTGGCCATCATGTATGGAAATGCGTGATTGGTGACCCGAGAGCCAAAGACCATCCTCCTTTGAGTCATGAATATGATAAGGAGGGTGGTGGTGCAAACATTGCTTTGGAAATGCATTGCCATGCCTTGTTTGCCCTCTGCTGCTGTCAAACAGGTTTCTGCAGGAATTTTTGGCCGGCCATCTCAAGGCTTACCGCCATACATTGGTGGCCGATGGATTAATAAGTGGCTGGTGAGTATTCCCCATGGTCGGTGGCCATTCCTCTCAGCCGGTGGCACTCCACAGTGTTCATGGAGGCATCCTTGGGACTTGCACAATTTTCAGAGGAGCAGAGCAGGGAAAACAGAGGCAACATGTGTCATGGCAGTGGATTCCCGGGCGAAGCCAATCTGAGCATGCGTGCATCCCTCTTCCCGAGGCCTTTTTCTGTTTTCAATAGCTTAATTAATTTGTTAATTAGTTAAGGGCTTGTAATATTTAATTAGCTAGGATAGTTAATTATTTATTTGGTTTGTATTATTATTTGATCCCTCTGAGTGAGGGCGTATTTGTAATAAGTGTGGGTACGTGTATGCATGTCTTCCAACCCCCATTTCTTTCTCCCTTTTACTTACCTGCTTTGATGGTTAGTATTAGGACATATTCAAATTAGCATACCTTATGTTATGCATGCGTGCATCCATACATTTGTTTTCCATGCACCGGGCTCGGCACATCATGCTAACTGCATATGTATTTCAAATTCCAAGATGAGTACTTGTTAATTGCAGCATTTCACATGCCATGTTTAGGATAGCCGAGCCTATTATAGCTGCATTTTGCCTGTGATGCATTAGCCACTTAACATGAACTAGGATCATGCATTGATTACTAACTAGTTTCTGTTTTGGCTTGGAGTACTAGGTAAGCTTTTATGCTTTAGCATATCGCATGCGTGTGAATATTGCCATAATAGCATGATTACCATGAGGCTAGCTGCTTATGTGATATAATTGCTTGAATGCCTGTGGATGGAGGTCAAATTACCTAAATTGGAATAAATGCATTAAAACTGAGAGTTTTAAGCCCACTGGATAGTGGCAAAACCATCTTTTCTAAAGCCCGCTCGAGGGTGGCAAAATTTGCATTTTAGCTTACTTACGAGTAGCAAACCATTTTCAAAACAAACATGAAATGTTTTGTTCCAATTCAGGCGATTTGGTCTATACTTGTTTGCTGTGCGCATAACATAGTAATTCTAGGCTAATAACCGGAATAAGGGCATGTAATGTTTTCAAAACAAGATATCACGGTTAGTAGAGGCCGGTCTTCGGACTAGGCGAGAGGGGGTGCTCATAGCTGACCTTCCCCGATCGTACCCAAGTTCCCGAGCCGAGGCAACTTTGGTGATGACGGACACGTGGCCTTTGGCACCGAGTCAGGGTTTCCTAAATTCCCCCAAAATAAAATATTTAGGTGGCGACTCTGTATCTGGCAAAGCAGTCCATGTTTGACACTTCTTTCAAAAATCTGTTTTCTCAAAACGATTTGTCGGATTTGGACTCTTTGGTTCAGATTAAGAACCGTGACGCAAATCGAGTCCGAACTGTAGCGGGGTCCCTCGCGGACTTGTTACACTAATCTGTAGCAGCATAGGTGGCTTGAATTGATGAAGAGCTTGCTAGAGAAGCACCGCATACAGCTTAGCCGGTGTCATTGTAGCTTCCCTAGCAATCTTCAATGAGGTTGATTTCATAATTTCCTGTTTGTTAGATGCACTGTTGTTAGATTCAAATCTATCGCTCCTGCTTGCCTTCTAACATTTTCCAAGAGACCTGCTTGGATATAAAAAGTGCATAAGCTTGGTATAACGCTACTATGAAGCGGTGGAAATTGAAGAAAAGTTGAGCTTATAGATACACACATGTGCAGTGCAAAAGGCTGCAACTCTTAACCTGCGAAGCTGTGGCAATTGATTTCTCCTAGAAGATTCATTTGTTCGGTGCACCGTTCAGATAACAATTGCTAGCATTCAAGCAATATGGCCTCTGTAACTACCAAAACTTCAGCTAATTTGTTGGCTTCCTCAGCTGCTGGAAAGATTTCTAATGTGTTGTAAAAGACAGTCGGTTAGTTGGTTCACAAAGCCATGTCTATATATATATAGATAAGTGTGTATACTCTTTGTTCTGTTTTGTTTCTTGTCTTGGTTCAACTTCTTTGTTTCTCGGTTCACATATTACTGCCCCAAATCTACAATCTGGTATGTAATTTAGAACTTTTCTACCCATTTTTTTGCTATATATGGATATATTGACATCTGATTTGCATGTCTCTGTTTTCATGGGTACCTAATAGTGCATAGACAAATTAGGCACACCACCTGCTTGACAAAATGCCTAAACCCTAAATAAACAAGTAAATGAATAAAAACATATCCAGACCTTTAAACCAGTAATATACAATTGAAATTTAAAACTAAGAAATAAACCTGTATAAAGTTTTCATTACAAGATTTAGATTGCTCAGTTTGTGAATTTGTAGGACTACCCAACCCATCCCATTTATTATTAATTGGTTAAGAATATATTGGTGCTCCTAGGAAGACTTGAAGTTTGAAGTCTAATTATAGTCTTAGACATACAATGATACAAGAGATGTTGCTAATTATGCTATTCTTTATCAAAAACTTTCTTTCATTCATTGTGATAAACAAATTTCACCTATTGAAATCAATAATATAATGTTAAAAATCTGAAGTTCTTCAAAGCAAATGATATCCCACGAGACATTTAATATTTGTTAAAGAATGAAGTTCAATAAACCTATCCAAATGCCAATTTTTGCAAAACCTGCACTTGTGAAGTGAAATACTATCAAATTTTGCTGAAAAACAACTCTAATTGTTGATCTAATCCTCTTATGAAAAGTCCAACGTGCAAATTTGCAATTAAAATTAAATGGCACATATTAAGATAACCAAATAATAATAATAATAATAATAATAATAATGACAGACAAAAAAATAGAGTTATCTACACATCTAAAAATTCATACTATGGGTGTGGCACAATACCTGACAATATGCCTGAATATGCAGACTAAAAAATTAGAGGGCTTCCCTAATTGAAAGCTCACTAACATAATCATATATATATATATATATATATTCAACCATTACTTGCAATAAAACCTCATCTATGCTAAACAATACAAAATAAATTCAATCTATGAGAGCCTTTGTTGTGAGTTGGAGCTGTAATGCTTGGTCAGGTATAAAAATTTGCTAATCTATTCTCAAATCTCCATAAACAAGAGAGTAAGATGATTTGGGTATTTAAGGTACTTGGAAAGATGTTTTAATGCTTCTTGCTTACAGTTCAATATTTTGCTCTATTAAATATTGAATTGGTTTCTTGTAGCATCAGTTTCAAGATCATTCACATAGATGTTAACTTTGTGAGTCT
This sequence comes from Camellia lanceoleosa, assembly GCA_025200525.1. Lineage (NCBI taxonomy): Eukaryota > Viridiplantae > Streptophyta > Magnoliopsida > Ericales > Theaceae > Camellia > Camellia lanceoleosa. The sequence continues at coordinate 61,750,498 of CM045765.1, forward strand.
CTTTTCACATTAAATATTGAATTGGATTCTTTGGGTTCTTAAGTGTTTTCACGTCTCTTTTGAGACCTCAAATTGGGTTCTTTGGGTTCCTGTGCTTAACTAAGATTGGTTTATTTCTTTTTTACACTACTAAAATTTCAATTTTTTGCGTCGCAAAAAACTTTTTATGATGGCAAATAACTTTTTGCGACGGCAAGAGGAGGGTCGCAACTGGAGGGCTTGCAAAAGAGTTTTTGCGACGGCACAGTGCCGTCGCTAATGTTTTGCGACGACATTTTTGCCTTTTGCGACGGCACTTTGCAGTTGCTAATAATGTTTAAAATTTCTTGACTTTTTGCGACGGCACTATTTTACCGTCGCTAAAAATGTTATTTGAGACGGGAAAAAATGCCGTCGCTAATAGTCTTTTTTTTTTTTTTGCAACGGCAAGAACACTGTTTTTGCGACGATGTGGTGTCGTCGCAAAAAGTATTAAAAATATGAAAATTTCTATTTTTTTGCGACAATTTACTACCGTCGCAAAAAGTATTAAAAAAATAATAAAATTTCTATTTTAAATAATAAAATTTCTATTTTTTACGATAGTTTAGTGCTGTTGCAAAAAGTAAAACCTGTAACAAAATCAATAAAAATAATAAAATTTTCTATTCTTTGCAACGGTGTAGTGTCGTCACAAAAAAGAAAAAAAACCTCTGATAAAATTATTAAAAATGTTAAAATTTCTCCATAATAAGTGCATAATAATATAAAAATTCCTGTATAAAAATAACAATTTCTTCATAATAAAATATTCTTCCATTCATAATTACACATCAACAAAATTATCCCACTACATAATGTTCCATAATACATATATAATATTTAAATACATGATTTTGTTCATAATTCAAAATAACATAAACCAAAATTAAACGTTTTTCTCATCATTCTTCGTAGATAACAAAAACAAAAGTTAACCACATTCTCCACAGGCACGCATTCCACAAGAAGCACACTCCTACATGGGAAATACCTGAAAAATAAAAATAAAAATAATTAATGACAATATAATTATGTGTTAATGTTAATTACAAAAAAACATAAAAATTTAACTACTATAGCATCAAATACAACATTTTTTTTTGTTAGTCATCAAATCCCACATGGAACTAGTTTGCTTAGAGTGATATCCGACTCTAACTCCCAAACCGGAAACCCAATTGGAGTCCCATCTTCTCCCACAAGTCTTTCGTGCCTAGGTGGTCGTGTGTGCCAAGTTTTAAGATTTTTTTTTTTTTAAAGAAATGCTAGAGATCCACAATTTTAGACTACTGGGTGTAACAAGTTGACACCAATTGTACCACAATTCTGGGTCAAATTGTGATAGTTTTTGTGGGTCTCAAACATTTTCCTTATTTTTTTCTTCGATTTGACAACAAAAACAAAACCCAAACTCCATTGAAGATTCAAATCCAAATCAACATACAGAGAAGTGTTGAATAATAGCAAAATCCCACAAAAACATCACAATTCTCTCACTAAACATTCATACAAGGGTTGTAATTTATAAATGTGAGTGCATTTATATATATATATATATATGTATACATATGAATCCATATATAGAAAGATAGAGATATAGACCTGAAGAACATCAATGGGGCTGATTAAGTTCTCCAGGCTTAATATTCTCCAAAAGCCCTTGATCTTTGGTCAGCTTCACATAACGAGATTGAACTCCCCCTTCAGCCATCCGATCTAACACTAAACAAACAGTAATAAAAAAAACTAGAAAGTTAAGAAAACAGAGTGCTTGTGAATCGGATTTCAAAAATTAGAGGCTTTGTTTACCTTGGAATCGAAGCAAATCTGGGGATCAGATAGACAATCGATTGTAATTTCGTGGGTGTTAATAAATCCAAAGCATTATCTGAAGAGTAACAGACGAATTAAGTGAAAAGGGTCTCTGAATTTTAGGGTGGTTTCAATTCTAACAGTTCTAAATATTTCAATCAAGGTCCAAGGTCAGCCCTTTGGTAGTACGTATCCGCTGCGGAGGCGGCCATATCCTAACAATAAGGAACCAATAGGAAGCCCCCATATTTAAAATTCCAGATTTGGTAAAGTTGAAAATCTCAACTTCATTGTAGAATTGACCCATTGTTTGACTCGTTTTGACTTATTTTAATAATTTAAATTGTTGATATTATATAACTAATTGAGAAAATTATTTATATAAAAAATCAAGTCGTTTTAATGTCGATTGCCATATTATTAGATCATTTATATTTATACGATTGGTATATTTTTAAGAATAGATCATCAATTTGTTATAATATATATGTGATTTGATCATACAATTATTTACATCTGAGCAATTTATTTTTTATATGTATATTTTTCTCAACTTGTCATATGAGATGAACAATTTAAATCATTAAATATTACTAACATAGCAGTTTCACAATGGAGTTTTCTTAGGTGTGCAACCCACAAAAGGTGTAAGTGGGTTGCACACCATGTGCCACTAACACAAAAGGTGTAAGTGTAAGGTGTAAGTGTAAGTGGAATGTATAAATGAAATGTATAAGTTGCACACCATGTGCCACTTACACAAAAAGTGTAAGTGCAAGGTAAAAAAGGTGTAAGTGTAAGGTGTAAGTGAACACAAAAAGGTGTAAGGTGTAAGTTGCACACTATAGCATTACCCTTTCACAATATATCAACTTTACCTATAAAATTGAGATATTCAACAAATTTTAAAAATAGGCATCAAATCTCACCCACCACTATGAATCCCACCAAGAGACGCAAGAAGCAACCCCAAACTCATACAAAGGTTGTGGAAATTAAAGGAGAGAGAGAGAAACCTGGACAAAGACAGTTTTCAAAAGTCTGCTAGAGAAACAAGTGATGTTGGCAGCAATAATTTTGAGCTTCAAAGTTTCAAACACTTCACAAAGCTTTACCATTGTTTCTGTCCTTTTGGAGCATGTCAAGCTCACTACCACTGTCTTCTCCCCAATAAATGACACACTCAACTGCATATTCACACATACATACACATTCATACATATACACAAAACTAAAGTTACCAAAATTTAAGCCTATAATTTCTTGGATGGTCGGTCACATCTACATCCAAATAAATCTCATTCACACAAACTTCTGTGATTCTAAGCCTTAACTTTTTGTAATTGGTTTGTCTCCTATTGTCCAAGCTAATTGGGCCATCTAGTCTTGCATAATATGGACCCATTTAAGGTTCATTTTAATAATTCAAATTATTTATTTTATAAAACCTTTCGAACATATCATTTATACACAAAATTAATTTGATTAGATATCGGTGCATACTTGATCAGATCAAATAGTTAACGATATCCGATCAAATTGATCTTTGATATGGATAATTTTCTTAACGAACCCTACAAAATGAACAATTCGGATTGTCAAATTGTATCTAAAATGGGATGACAGTAGGCCAGACTAGATGCTCTAATTGGTTGGAGACAATCCCATTTCTAAATTTTTTGGATAAGTTCTGATATAAAATTTTAGTATGGATCCTTTACAGTGATTTTTTTTATTAAAGTAATTTTAGAATAAGTGATGTGTTGTGTAACTAAGATTTAATGGCCAGGTACAAAAAATCACTTTTAAGATTTTTAATATTGAATTTCAACTACACATCACATCACTAATACATATGTACATGTCCAATTTATCCCTCAATTCATTTTTTTAAAATAGTATAAATTATGAACAAATTAACTAACTAAAACAAAATTATCCAGAAACTAAACAATTATTAATCAAATCTTAATCAAAGACTTACTTCAAGATCTTCAATGGAAGAAGTGGTTGATCTCCTTGAATCATAACTATGATCAATTCTCTTTTTCTTGAGTCTTGGCAAGGTTGGAATCTCTTGATCCAAGTCAAAAGCGCATTTTTCTTCAATTTTCCGATTCAAGTCAGATTAAATCGCTTGGATCCTCCTCTTGCTCATGCAATTCTTGGATGTAGTCAATTGCATCTTTGATTATGGATGCCTTGTCCATCTAATTCAACATCACCACAACACTTCATCAAAATTAAATTGACTAACATCAATTTTTCTAATTTGATTTACATTTTAATAGATTCTATGATTTTCATAACATCTCTTGTTTTAGTTTTCAAATTTTCATAACACTTGATCAATTTTTTTTTTTAATTTTATAATTAAAAATGGATGAGAGAGAAAAATAGAGAGAGAGAAATAAAAGACCTTGCTAATTTTGGGGACCACAACCCTGAGTGCAAAGAGTCTATCATTGAGCTTCTTCCTCCTGTTTCTCTCGGACACTATATTCAAAAGAAATAAACAATGAAAGGAAAGCAGTGAACATACATGAAGATCAGCCATAACCTTCCTTTCCAGCAAAAGGATCATGAGAAGGGCCAAGATCTGTCTGATGTGGCGTTACCACCGGCAGAGATCAGCCATAACCTTCTGTTCCTGCTTTGCCTTCTCCTCATAGTTAAACATTTCCAAAGCCCTCTTATCTTCCGCACTATAAACCTGGTTTTCTTTCCTGATACGAATAGCATTCATCCTTTGATGCCTACTACCACTCATCACATACCCAAGGCTCTCAAATTTTTGAATCTCCTCAGCTGAAAGACTGACTTCACCTCTCCGTGGGATACGCATTCCTTGTTGAACGTACTGAGCAATGGCATCACCTTCACCAGGCCTGAGTGCCCCTCCATAGCTAATATGTCCTTTAGCCCTAGGCAATGGCATTGGTCACTCAACTCATCCGATTCATTATCACCGACTGATTTCGATTTCCTACTTCTACACCTAGAACTCCTACTCTTCCTTTTCCTCCTCGACCGTGAATCATCCGAATCAGCATCTGGAACAAATTGAGAGAGAGAGAGAGAGAGAGAGAGAGAGAGACGTAAGAAGAGATTAGGGATTTTGAGATTGGGGATTTTGGTTAATGAGATTGGGGATTTTGGGTTTGGATTTGGGGTGGGGGGAAACCCGAGCGGGAATGGAAAAAAGGGGGGGAAGAGATTAGGGATTTTTTAGATTGGGGATTTTGGGTTTGGGGTAGGGGGAACCCGAGCAGGAATGGAAAGGAGGGGGAAATGGGAATTTTTTTGGAATTTTTTATTTTTTTTTAATTTTCATTACAAATGAATATTTAAATAATAAAATGACTTTTTTTTTTCGCAACGGAGGATGCCGTTGTCAAAAAAAATTGTTTTTTATTAAAATAATTTTTTTTATAGTTAATGAATATATATATTTTTTTCATTTAGTAAGGTTGAAAATTTATTTGTTTCATATTTATTTTATTTGGTAGAAATATGGATAATATTTTCCATTAAAATAAAGTTAATTTTTTGTGGACAATGAAAAATATTTTTTTGCGACCCATTTTTTTTTTTTTTTTGGTTACTAAAAATCAAGAACTAATTTTTTGTGGTAGAGGATAGGAAGTGGCAATAGTGGTGAAAGTGGTGGATAAGATGTGATAGTGGTGGTGGTAGTGATGGTGAAGGAGATAAGTGGTGAAGTTGTGGTAGTGGTAGAGGAGATAGAATAGCGGTGGTGGAGGAGAAGTAATGGTAGTAGTAGTGGTAGTAGTGGAGTGGTAGCGATGGTGGTAGTAATTATAGTTGTAGAGGTGGAGTGACAACAGTTGTAGTAGTGGTAGTAGTGGAATGGTATTTGCAGTAGTAGTGAATGTAGTAGAGAAGATGGGTGGTGAGAGACAGAGGAGTGAGAGACAGATAAAGAAGAGAGAGAGAGAGAGAGACAAAGTGATGAGCGAGAGAGAGACAAAGTGGTTGCTAAAAGTGCATTTTCTTGTAGTGGAGAGCTCGGTAAATAGAGAAAAGATGAAGGAGAGAGTGAGCAAGGTGAACACAATGAGGGAGAGAGACAAACAGACAGACAGACAGACACATAAAGAGAGAGAGAGAAAGAGAAGAGTGAGAGACAGACAAACAGACATAGAGAGAGAAAGAGAGAGAGAAGAGTGATAAGTGAGAGAGAGAGAAAGAGATATATAGAGAGAGAGAGACAGAGAGATAGGGAGAGAAAGAGATAGAGAGAGAGACATATAGAAAAATAGAGAGAAACAAGAGATGAACGAGAGATAGACAAAGAGAGCGAAAAAAGATGATCGAGAGAAAGACATAGAAAAAGAGAGAGACGAAGAGAGAAGAAAGATGAGCGAGACAGACAGAGAGAGAGATAGAGAGAAGATAAATGAGCGAGAGAGAAGAGAGATAGAGAGATGAGAGAGATAGAGAGAAGAGAGATGAGCGAGAGACAAAGAGAGAAAGAGAAAGAGACAGAGACAGAAACAGAGACAGAGATAAAGACTGACAGATAGAGAAAAGTAATGAGTGAGAGAGAGAAGAGAGGTAATATTTTGTGGTAGAAGAGAGGAAGCGGTAGTAGTGGTAAATGTGGTAGATAAGAGATGATGGTGGTGGTGGTGGTGGTGGCGAAGGAGATTAGTGGTGAAGTTGTGGTAGTGGTAGTGGTAGTAGTAGAGTAGATGGAGTGGCAGGGGTGAAAAAGAGGTAATGGTAGTAGTAGTAGTGGCAATAGTGGTAGTGGTGGTAGTGGAGGTGGCAATAGTAGTAGTGATGGTAGTTGTAGAGGTGAAATGGCGACCATAGTAGTAGTGGTGGTAGTGAAATGGCATTTGCAGTAGTGGTGAAGGTAGTAGAGGAGATAGGTGGTGAGAGAGAGAGATGAGTGAGAGACAGATAGAGGAGAGAGAGAGAGAGAGAGAGTGGTGAGCGAGAGAGAGACAAAGTGGTCGGTAAAAGTACATTTTCTTGTAGTGGATCGATAAATCAAAAGAGAGCTCAGTAAATAGAGAAAACGGAAGGGAGAGAGTGAACAACGCGAACATAGTGGAGGGAGAAAAGAAAGAGAAAGAAAGAGAAAAGGAGAAAGAGATAGAGAGTGAAACACAGAAAAAGAGACAGAAAGAGAAGAGAGATGAACGAGAGAGATAGAAAGAAGAGAGATGAGCGAGAGAGACATAGAGAGAAAAGAGATGAACGAAAGAGATAGAGAAAAGAGAGATGAGCGAGAGATGAGCGAGAGAGAGGTGAAAGAGATAGAGAGAAGAGAGATGGGTAAGAGAGATAGAGAAAAGAGAGATGAGTGAAAGAGACAAAGAGAGAAAAGATATGAGAGAAGAAAGATGAATGAGAGACACACAAAGAGAGAGAAGAGAGAGAGAGAGAGAGAGAAAGAAATAGACAAACAGAGAGAGAAGAGTGATGAATGAGAGAGAGAAATGAAAGAGAGAGAAGAAGATGAAAAGATATAGACAAAGAAAGAGAGAGAGAGAGAGAGAGAGAGAGAGAGAGAGAGAGAAAGAGCGAAAAAGAGATAAACAAGAGAGAGACAGAAAGAGATGAGCGAGAGAGCGAGAGAGAAAAAAAGAAGAGAGAGAAGAAAGACAGAGAGAGAAGATAGATGAAAGAGATAGAGAGAAAAGAGATGGACAAGAGACACTGAGAAAAAGAGAGTGAGAGACAGACAGACGGAGGAGAGTGATGAGTGAGAGAGAGAAAGAGAAGAGAGACAGAGACACAGAGAGAAAGAGAGAGACGGACAGACAGAAAAGAGTGATGAGTGAAAGAGAGAGAGAGATAGAGAGAGAAGAGAGACAAAGACACATAGAGAAAGGGAGAGACAGACAGACATAGAAGAATGATGAGTAAAAGAGAGAAAGAGAAGAGCGATAGAAATAGAGAGATAGGAAGATGAAAAAATGGGTAAAAAGAGAAATGTTCAAAAGAGTAAGACAACGTCGTTTTTATTTTTATTTTTATTTTTTTTGTGATAGAAAAATACCGATGCATTTATTTAAACCATTTTATGACTATATATATATGAAGCCGTCTCAAAGCCACAATATATATATATTTATTTATTTTTTTTTTTTTTTGCAACGGTACCTATTAAAGTCGCATTTTTTTTTTTGCGACTGCAGCTTGTACCGTAGCAAAAACTCTATTTTTTTTTGCGACAGCATTTTATGCTGTCGCAAATACTCTATTTTTTGTGACGGCAAGCTGTGCCGTCTCAAAAAGTCACATTTTTTGCGACGGCAAATGTGCCGTTGCAAAAAGTTCCGTCTCTTAAGCCCAGCTTTCTTGTAGTGTTAATGTGAGTTGCATTTGATAATTCACATTTCCACTGGTCAATTTATTATTCCTATCATTTCACTTTTGAAAAACCAGTGTTGATGCTGTGTCATTGCAGTCCACCTCTGTTGCAGATGTTTTGATTAGTTAAGATTTCAAAAAAAAAAATAAAAAATTTCCTGTTATGAAATGTAATGTTTTTTCAGCCTTTAACTATTTATGTAATGATTAGCATATTAGCTATTTTTGAAAGGTTAGTCAAAAATGTTTTTTTTTTAAATTGTTAAATAAGAGTTATAGATGGTCTATAAGTTGATATTTGAGAGTTGCGAGTTTCAATTAGTTCTTGCTTTCAAAAATTTGAACAATTGACAGATGGATTCTCAATAGCTTCATCTTGGGACAAAATGAGACAAATTGTGGGAGATGTAATTTTTCTGTACAATTATCAATATTACTTCAAAAAGAGAAAGGAGCATTCTGTTCAAGTTGAAGGGACTACAATAAGAATGGATGGCCAAAATGTCACAAATTGGGTTTGCAAAGAAATGACAGGATGGCTATCTACTTATTGAAAACAATGCATCATTGAAATATCAAATGAGGATGAAGCTTTTTTAGCTGATTAGGATAATGATGCTGTTCTTTGGACTAGGAAATGCGTAGCTTTAATGTTTTGATATTTAGGAAATATATTTTTTTCTTGATAAGTAAAACTTTTAAGAATATTTTATTTTAAATTTTTAAGAACAAATTTTTGGTTAGGTAGACTTAAGAAATATTTTTTGTGATAAAGGAGTTGTGTTTCTTACTATATTTTAAGGGGAAAAGTGCATATATTTTTTAATTGGGGTTTTTTAGAAAAAAAGATTGTGGTGGGACCAAAATTTTGAATTTCACAAAGCATGATTGGATGAGAAACTCAAACATACAGCATTTTGTAAGCGCATATGTGCTACTATAAAGCTATTAGAAGTGGTGCCTAAAGAATATGATTTTGGTAGTTTGGAAATACTACAAAAGGATGGTAGTTGGAGTAGCAGTTGTGATGTTTGGTTAGTGTTGGAGTAGTGGTTACAGTCTAGGGGTGCTAATAACAGTTGATGTAATGGTGGAAGGGTCACAATAGTAGGGTTGAAGAGTTGGTTGCCTTGACTGTTGAAAGGAACATTTGGGAGTGTTTTTTGCAGTTCTATAGACATTGTGGAAGGCTACAAATGACTTAATCTTTAATACGAAGGAAACTAAATGGAGGTGATTATAGTTATGTGATTGTTTTGTGTTGGAGATGTATAGTATGGTTCTTGTTTTGAACTGATCGTATTTCTCTCCCTAGTTAGTACTTATCTTATTAATAAATTTTTTGTTGGTAAAAGAAAAAAATTTAAAAATAAAGAAAAGAACTCATCTTATATACATAGAAATTTCTTAAATAAGTACTAAAATTGCGACGCGACCCCATGCCATGCGCCAACTAGTTTTAAAAAAAACTATAAACTGAACTCTGAGCATCATAACCAAAGAGATTTGATAAAGGCAAAGAAAAAATAATAGTAAACCTATTAATATAAAAATAAAATAACAATAACACAAACAACAAATAAAAAAACTATTTTTTGAAACAACAAATTTTAAGAACATTGATTTTTTTTTTTTTTTTTTATAAATAATCATACAAAAAAAATTATGAAAAAAATTAAAAAAACTACAAACCCAAGACTCTGAACAATTATAATCAAAGAGTTTTGTTATAGATAAAGAAAAAAACAATAAAAAAATTAAGTATAAAGTCAAAAAGTCAAAATCGTATATCACTTAGAAAAAAAAAAAAAAAAGATTTAAAGATTTAACAATTAAAAAGGAACTTTTTGTTGGCGGAAACAAACTTCTTTTTGTTGAATACTCACAGGCCAGAACCACCGTCAATACTTCAATCATGATTTGAAATGACTAGAAGGAAAGAGACAAATGTTTTTGCCATTCGGAATTCTCAATTATTTGCAATTATCATTCGTTGCCATTGTAAAAAGAGAGGAGAAACCAGAAAGTAGAGAGAAAGAAACCAAAAAGTGAAAAAAAAAAAAAAAAATTATGAAAGTAATTGACTGATTATAAAAGTGTAGAGTAAGTTGAGATGGGAAAATGTATAGGGAAAACATGGGTTTGTTTTGTTTTGTGTTTTTTTTTTTTTTTTTTTTTCTAATTGTTATTCTCCAAGATATCAAATTTGAGTGATTGTTAGAGTGTAGAGTAGATTGGGATGAAAATTTTGAGTGATTATAAGAGTGTAGAGTTAGTTGGGATGGAAAAGGTGGAATTTTTTTTAATCAATTAAATTACACATGCACTACAGGAAAAGGGGCTTACTGCAACGTTTTGTTTATGGCGTTTAGGGAAACGCCATTAGAGATCAATTGAACACAACGTTTTGAAAACGTTGTCTTTGATCACAGTGAAACGACGTCGTATTGGGTGTTTATATTCACACCGTCCAACCTCCGTCTCTCTCACTTTCTCTCTCTCTCTCTCTCTCTCTCTCTCTCTCTCCCAAAACCCTCGATTTGAAGCTCTAACTCTAGCTCTCTCGATTTGAAGCTCTAGCTCGCTTGATTGCAGATTTTGCATTGTATATTCATCGAACTCTCTAGCTGTTCTTCATCGATCTGTCGCTGGAGGGCTTTGATCAATCTTTTCATCGAACTCGAACTCAAACTCGACCTGTTCTTCATCAAATCGCGGATCCAAAATCGATGTCATTCTTGAACCAGATCGATCTATGTTGCTCTTTTCTTAGGTACATTTTTCATTCTCTTAATCCGTGTTCGAGTTTGAACCAGATCGATCTCTGTTGCTCTACTTTATCATTGTCGAATCTGCTAATTAACTCTTTAATTTTTTCATTCTCAGATTAGATCAGATCAGATCATTGAACCAGATCGATCTCTCTTGCTCTGCATCTCAGGCACCTGAGGAGCTTCCAAAGAAGACAAAGTTGTTCTTTGCTCATGCTGCAGAGAACTGGGATGCTGAATTCTATGCCAAAGTCAATGACGATGTTTATATAAATATTGATTCGTGATCGATCCATGCATTTCAGTGATACTTTTGTTATTAAGGATTGAAACTTGAGTGTAATGGATTGTGAAGTTATGATTTATTTTTTTTGGTGCAGATGCCCTGGGAAATTCACTTGCAGCTCATTTAGACAAGCCTCGTGTATATGTTGGGCGTTTGAAATCAGGCGAAGTTTTCTCTGAAAAGTAAGCTTGGTTAACAAATTTACATCAATTATGAATGGCTTACAAAGTGATAGTTTGCATGTAGAATTTGAATTTCATTTTTTTCTACATTATTTACAAACTTGGTTTTTTGTTTTTTTTTGGAATCTGGCAGGAGCCACAAATGGTATGAACCAGATTCGGAGAAATTTGGGGATGGGAAAGTGTAAGTGTTACTTTTCTATATTAAACATTCACTAAATGCCAATTTTTATATTAAAAAATTATAATAATTGGTTTTTTAATTTTTTTAAAAAAATTGATTTTAATTTTTAGAATTGTCTAGTTAAGACGAATCTAAAAAATAAAGTCATTTGAGTTACTTTTAAAATAGAAAAATGTTACTAAAGACAAAATTTAGTTGAATTATTACCTTACAAAGCATTACTACTGTAGCCATTTTATCCATATTACTACCAGTTGAATTTGAATCTTCTATATTGCATTACCTATAACGTACCATGTAGTGCCTCAAAACGAGAGAAGGGAAAGAAGAAATGGGCAAATTAAGGTTTTTTTATATTTAAATTTTGTCTCAAAATGATATTCTTTTGGGACACTACAAGGTGTATTACAAATTATACACTACAAAGAATCTTGATTCTTAATTTAATATTATATTATTCAAATTATAAAATTTTGTATACAGAATTCAGATTTTTTTTCAAATTAGATTCATCCAAATTGCACCCTTTGTCCTGTAAGCAAACAAAAGTTAAAATAATTTTCAAATGAGTCATGGTAATTGTGCTTATTAAAAATAATGGTAGTACGCGATTTATATCTGTAGTGTTTGACGAATTAATATAGAATTATGATGGACGGAAGCCCTTGTCATTATCAACATATTAATCAAATGTAAATTTTAACAAATGTGATTGGTTGTGACTCTATTAAGTTTTTAATCTATCTAGATATTTTTTAAAAATTTTCCTCCTAATGAAAGTACACTAAACCTAAATGTGGTCCCTAAACAACCATAGTCATTGTCATGGAAAATGTGTGAAACTTTCCAACTGGTGGAAGATTTGGCCAACTCAAATTCCCATGTGAGTTTAATTCTTAAATCACTCTACAATTCTCCATTGCAAATTTATATCAAATCCTTGATTCATTATTTGTGCCGATATTCTTAGTCTTACTAATTTGTGACTTAGAATATATTTATGAAATTCTATTTTCCTATGTATTGATCTAATATATTACCAGCTAATTCTGCCCAACCAAGAAGAAAAATATGTATATATACATTTTGAAATTTTTTAATTCAGTTGGCTAGCTTACTCATAGGTCATAGGTGTATGGTAATTTGAACATTTTGAATGACCATATATACTAGACTGAGTTGATGGTAAATGGCTTGTGGCACACCTGGGTAGGGCTTTTGTTCTTGTCACTCTGGGCTCTTATCTACATGACCTAGGCTATGTTGATGATAGGGAATTTGCACCATCATTACCTCTGCAACAATTTGTTGAATTGAATGTCACACATACATATTCAAAATTGCTTATTTGGCCTTCATATGGCACAATTATTACCTCTTCTACATCATTGCTGCCCATCGATTTTGTAGAATATTTTGTGTAACTCACTACTCGTTGTGTCATGGCTTCGTAGATGATCCTAGGGTTCGTAATAGCATTGGATATGCAATTTGGTTTCTCCTTTTCCCAGGAAGGATTTCTTTTTGTTTTTGGTATTACCGTAATTGTTTTGTTAATATTGAAGTCCTTTTTTAAAACAACAGGCACAAATCCAAACAGTTTGGATGACTGAATTTATGTTTTAATCATGTTTGCAAAAGCCCCACTCCTGCGCAAAAATATTGCAGCCAACACTAGCATGCTACATGCGTGATACACCTCTGTTTTAAACATGTTCTTTAACGGTGCTTCCATCATCTTTTTGCAGCTTGCACACATCTGGGGCCGTTACCAATGGTTGCCATGTCCAAGGAATGTAAGTTTTCTTAAAGATACAATCATTCCATGTATGAACAAACATGCAATGCTATTGTGAAAAATGATCATTCAGAGGGTGTGTGCAGGATTTATCAACTGGTTGGCTTCAATGTGATCTGGTCCACTATTTAAGCCGGAATATTATTCTCTAGTCGGATGGGTTCCACAATGGGTGAGTCGATATATTGAAATCATTGTATTGAGGTCTCGTATCCTCCTTACTCAAACTGTGAACTTCTACTTTGTTTCCATTTCATAAGTGGCAATTTTGGCATTTGTAGGTGTTAGCATGACCTTTAGAAGTTTTAACCATTCCCAAAAGAAGATAGAGAGATGCTTTCGAGGTCTTGTCTTTGGTTCAAGTGACATTTATAAAACATATATGCTATTTAAGAACTTCAATTTCTGTACTTGCTATTATTTTATCTTTGATTTGTCATACATGTTTTAATTAAGTAATTGTAATTGTTATTGTTTCATTGACTCTTGCGCTTTCCTTGGAAAGAGATACCAATTTTGCCTATTCAAGGGCACGCTTTGTGCCTTGGTTTATTTGCATCAATTATAGCACCTTTTGGGGGCTTTTTGCAAGTGGCTTCAAGAGAGCTTTTAAAATTAAGGTGCATTGTTTTCATTGTTTGCTTACTCAAAGTTATGTCAATATGCAAATGCGATTAAGCAAGTGACCTGTGCCTTTTTCCTTGACTATCGCAGGATTTTGGTGATAGTATTCCCGGACATGGTGGGTTCACCCACGTAATGGACCGCCAAAGTTAGGCTGAAATTTTTAGTTCTTGCAGACATTCATTCATTCCAATTCATTTTTTGCATCTGAATTGCTATTATTCTTGAAATATTTTACTTTTTCTGCCTATTATTGTTCTCTCTCTCTCTCTCTCTCTCTCTCATGTATTTGGTGTGTGAAAACTTATGTCTCACATTCTCTTTTTGGTGCTGCATAGAAAGCTAATATTAGATATCTTCTTCGCCGATTGTAATTAGTGTGTGTTGAGTTTTTAAAATCTTGTTTTATTTATCATTTTGGCCTTGTCTTTAGCTTTAAAAGGCCTTCAAATTGAGCTGAATCTACTAATCTTGCAAGGCAGCCTCATTGTTTTATTTTTATGCCTGGAAGACAACGTTGAAGTGTTTTTCACATTTACAAAGGTAAGTGAGGTTTTGCATTCATCTGCAGATGGTTATGGCCGTCTTCGCCTACATCTATCATCAATCGTGCGTTATTCCTCAAAGCTATCCGGTTGAGGTGCTTTTGGATCGTAAGTTCGGAACCTCGTGGAAATGGGAAAACTATTAAAAATAGCTTGTAGTTAGTAAAGAACAATGAAAATGAAATAATCTCAAATGCTTAGGAAAAACATTACTTTTCTTAGATGATATCAATAATCATAATGATACTTTTTGGGGGCAAACTTCACTTTACTCTCTTGTGGTTTGAGCCGTGTGTGGTTTACCCTCCTAACGTTTGTAAATCACCACATAACGCCCACGTGGTTATTGGATTAAAGTACATAGTTAGAATTTCCATCAAACATAATAGGTTGTGTGTAGCACGCGTCTAATGTGCAAATGAGCACAGAAAAATGATTTTTCCTTCGAATTAACAAAATTCACATATTTAACAAAATGAACATTTCAGCAACGCAAAACACCTTCTTACTAAAGATTTAACCATTGAACATTGAAATTAAGTACAGAAGACAAAATGACACCAGTGAAGAAATTGCGAGCAACGGTTTAAATATGTCCTCATCGCTTTTTAGGTGCCTAACTACATAATTTCTGAAGATTATAATTGCCTTTGGAAGTTAAACGAGATTCAATGTAAATAGTGTCATATGGAATGAAAAAGTACCTCGTGTATGAATTTAAAATTTTACGGAGGTAGGCCAAGAATGCAATGTTGCACATGCATACTTCTCTATCTCAACAAGATTTCACCCTATTAATTTTGGAGTCTGTTGGTTGCTTCTTCTATGTTTTAATTTTGGATGTACCCTATTAGACACTGATATGTATTTGTGGGGGGCACAAAGATTGGTGAGCAAATAAGTTTGTAAAACTTTTATAAATTCTAAGCATTCAGTTGGTAAGCCCTCTTCTTCTTATGGTTTTGTGTTTCGTTTGTGGTTACTGATCACTCCATCAAAACAAACAAATGTGTCTTGATTTTTGTTGCCTCAAATGAGTTTTTGAGGATGAAACATGACCTTTGTCTAGTGAAATGTTTGTGTGGATGTCACTGTCATGTTGTGAAATTTGCGCAAATGGAATGTTTCATCCTGAGAGATGAGCAATTAAATTGCTGTCTCCAATTGAAAAGGATGTTTGAATGTGTTTTATGGGAGAGATTGTCTACTGGTAACGTTCTCTAGTCTTTTCAGTGTCCTTTACTTGGGAGTTGTTGGGGGTTAGTTTAACGCAATGGACGTTTCAAGTCGCTCCTTTTGAACTCAATTAATTAAAAAAGTGGAAATTTTAATTTTACTTCATAACTGTTTTTTCAAAGATGCATTTCTTTTCTTTTGTTTATGCTCATCCTCCTTCCTCTCCATTGTTATTTGTCTTATTATTTGTTTACACTTTCTGTAAAGCACACATGAAGCATTTGTAGGCACTCCTTATCACCTTTCTTCTACACCCTTGTCTTGGTTTAATGCCTTTATTTGCTACTATTTTGATGAAAAAGATTTTATTTTTCATTTAATATTTTCCTTGTGAGATATGGCATTAATTGTTATCACAGAGGGTTTAGTCTCTGCATGATTCATGTTTTGTATGTCTGAGTGAGATGTAATATTGATGATTTTGTCACTTTTATAATACCATCGGTAATCGTGGTCGATCGTAATGAACTGTACAAATAGTAGTAATCCTTGTGATAAAAAAGTCAAAAAAAGGTCACCATACTCGTGTTTTGTGGCAAAGTTCTGAATTCCATGCATCTTTATGTGTATTAATTTTGAAGGAGTTGTAGTTTAATGCATTCAAATCTTATTTTCGCAATTTTGTAGGGATTGGCTTATGTTGATTTCTCCGATGATGTTCACCTTACTGCAGCTCTGGCAAAGAACAAGCAAATGTTTCTCAATAAGAAATTGAGTATTGCACGGTCAAATCCGAAGCAATGGAGAATGAGAGAATCTGTTGGACGTAACACCCCAATGGAACATGGTATGCTTGTCTTTTTTTCTTCCTTTTATTTTCTTTTAATAAATGTTCTCTCCTCCACTCAGTGTTGCCGTGTGCCTATGCACATTGCTTGGCAAACAATTGGGTAACGAAGAAATTTTTTAGCAGGGTTGAGGTACGTGTATAGGGAAGATTGAAAACTATTTGTCAGATGTGTTTTACAAATTTAGAGGGAAAAAAAGTAAAATGGGAATATTCAAACAATCAAAATGAGAAAGAGCTATGATTATATGTAGCCAAAACCATTTCTCAACCTGCTCATGTCAAGTAGCAAGGCAATCTCATAATTCCAATCGTGTTCAGTCTCTCAATCCTTCAATTAGTGGATTTAGAATATAATATTGTGTGTAATACATGCCATTCTATGGGGTAGGCACCATATAATGAAGGTTTCCTAGACAAGAAGTTTGTTTATTTGGCTTCTTTATTAAGAAATCATTTCAGATTTGAAATTGTTTAATTAATTTTCTGAAGTGCCTATTGGTGAAAGATAGTCCTAATATTACTCTATACTGTTGCACCTAACAAATTATGTTTTGTATTAAAGAAGTCCGTTAGATATGCTAATCATTGCAATTTATTATCAAGTTTAAAGTTCCAGAAAGCTTACTCATGTCTGTATTTGCTATCACATTGTCTTTTGTAGGTTAAACGCTCCTTTATAGGTTAAACGCTCCTTTATTGTCTCCTTTTTTTTCCCTACTTTTTCTTCTAAACAGCAACTCTTCACAATCTTTTCTAGTGTTGCAACTAAAGATATGCATATTCTGTATGAACTAGTATTTCCTTTCAAAGAGCTGAAGATAGAGTTTGAGGAAGTTGTCCTTCTCCCCCTTGGAAATTATTATGCTTTATTTAATTATTTTAGGGGCTTACATCCTTTTGAGAATATCAAATACAGAAATTCATGCTCTTCATTAGCAAATAGTGCTTTCTGATTTATCCAAAAAAAAAAAAAAAATAGTGCTTTCTGTCCCTGTGGTAATCCATTTGTAGTTTGTTTAGAAGATTCTTGTCTTAACTGACCCTTGATAATTCTCTTTGGATGAAGTCGAATAATTCCTCAGTCCAATTGTTCAAATGTTTCTTGGGTACCCATTAAATTGCTATTATGTTGTCATTTATGATTATAAATTTTATTTTAAAATCAATTTATAAACAGGGAGAGATCAAATTAATTCTTCTCTGGAATTAAACTATATATCTCTAGGACAATCAGTGGCATGTGAGACCAAGCATATATTTGTTGTTGAATATAATCAAGCAAAATAGTTTCCCCTTTTCAAGGTGAACTAGGAGATCTAGTGAGTGAGCCTACATATTCAAGCATGTTATCATTTGCATGAACCAATGGTACGGTGAACATGGGTAACATCTTATAGAGCATAGCATCATTTGATATCATGCAGGGAGAAGAAACTGGAGAGCAAGAATGTAGCAGTGGAGAAGTGGTGGAGAAGCCTACTGAAACCATCCAAGAAGAGTTTTATTGGGCAAAGGCGGAAGAACATGAAAGAAGGAACATCGGGGAGGAAAGAGGCTAGAGGTGCGATTAGGGAGGCGTGGCGCCTAGTTCTATGATCCTTTTTAGTTTCACAATTTTCATGGGATAAAGGCTTGTTTGATGATTGTTTTGAGTATTTTTGTTGTAATTGTTCTAGTGAACTTTGTTTTTAATGTTTTGGGATTCTGTGTTTGAAAACCTGGATTGTATTTTGTGTATGAAATGTGCAATTAGTTCAATTCTTTGACTTTGTTTCCAAAGTTCTAGTATGAACAGAGAATGCCAACTTTGGTATTTTTTTTCATATTCTTTTGTGTCACCAGCAGCAGCAGCATAGGTGGGGGTGGGGGTTGGAATTGATATTTCATTTCATAATAATAATAATAATAAAAAACAAAACAAAACAAAACAAAAGTGGCGTTTTTTGAAAAATGTCACTAACTTTGATATTTTTTGTAGCAGCAGCATAGGTGGTGGTGGGGGTGGAATTGAAATAATTTTTTTTTTATAAAAAAAGTGGCGTTTCTTGAAAAACACCACTAAATGACGTCATTGTGACGTCATCCATTAGTTTGGGACGGAAGTTGAGACGGATGTCAAAGATTTTGCGGCGTTTTGAAAAACGCCGTCTAATAGTTTCAGCGACGTTTTGTAAACGTTGCAAAGCTATTACGACGGCCGTATCAACGACGAAAAATTTAAACGTCGCAATAACATTTTGCAGCGTTTTTCAGGCTTTTAGCGGCGTTTTTGAAACGCCGCTAATACTTGTTTTTCCTGTAGTGATGGCAGAAGCTTCACTACACCAAATTTAGGCCTCATTTAATATAATAGCATAGATTATTATGAAAGGACACATGACATTCTCCTATTTACTTGGAGGTTGAAGGAAGTTAAGAGTACATGTGAAAGATGAAGGAGAAAGTGAAGAACATAAACCATAAAATAGAGAAGACAGAAGACATAGAGGAACACATGTCAACACAAGAATAAAGATGAGAGAATAAGGAAGTTATTAGGCTTCGTTTGTTAACGTTTTCAGTTTTTAATTTACAAAAAACAAGAAATAGGTTTTCATTTATTTTTTGTAAAAAACAAAAACAAAAAACTTGTTTGGTGTACAAAAATATTTTGGAAACAAACAAAAATAAAAATTGAGAAATATATTTGATAAGTTGCCTTATTTGGTGGCCCGAGATGGAGGATAGATGGATGTGTTGACCGGTAGTGGTGGGCAGCCGAAGGTGTCCATGCGGAGTTAGTGGTCAGATGTTGTCGGAGGACACAAGGTGGCCAGAAAGAAGCCAAAAGGTGGCCTAAGATCACGACGGTCCTGTCGGAGAGTCGCCAGAGGTTGGCTAGACCTCAAGTGTAAGAAATGAAAAACAAATTGATTTTTCCGTTCAAATTAATCAATATGAAATGTATTGGCGTGAATAAAAAAATTTGGATCTTTAAGAAGAGATCCATTTTCTTTATGAAAAAAACTTTCAAGTTGCTTTTTCACTACCATATTATTTGGTTAATAGAAAAAGACACCATTTAGTTAGAGTAATTCATCAACTTGAAATGGAAATTCGCCAATGGAGGGATGAGTTGTTAACTCTCACTACCAAGTCTTTAAAGATTGAAATTTATGGAATTTTTCAGAAATTTTTTCAAGTCATTAATGGTTAAAATTGGCAAAGGGTTGACTTCGTCCATGGCTCAAGGGGTCAAAAAATCTATTCTTAAGGAGCCAAATTATGAAAATAACATGATCAAAGAGAATTTGTTGAGCCAAACATGGTTAGGAATAACGTTCCATCTATGACTTGGGGGGTTGAAAAAACCCATTCTTAGAGAGCCAAATCATGAAGACAACATAGGGGATTCTCATAAGCTATTAATGGAAAAAATAGAAAAATAACCTCATTTGTCAATGAATAGTGAAAATTATTTAGCCAAAGAACATGTTCTTAAAGCAAACATGGTTAAAAATAATGAACAACTCACTGTTCATGAATTCAATTTTTTTGATATTATTTAAAGGGATAAGCTTCTTTCTAGTTGGGTTTCCCAACTAGAGCATATTGTTGGGCCTTCGTGGGCTCACCACAGAGCTTGTATCAGTAATCTAAACTGTTTAATGTGTAGGAATCATCGATTACTTCATTCTTGTAAAAAATCACGTTAATCAGATACAAATAGTCACATGATCAAAACACTTTTGTGTCAACAATTTATTTTCAAAATCATATTTACCGTTGACACAAATTTGATCTAAGCAAGTGGCTATCAATATCTGATCAACTTAATTTTTTGCAGGCATGAAGTACTTGATGAGCTCTACATATTGAACGGTTTGGATGATCGATATAAGCTCCGTAATGGGCCCACGAAGACCAACAACATGCTCTACTTCGATTATGGACTGCAGACAAGCCTGTGCCTTATTTAAATGTCAAGAAGTGTGAAATTTTAAGGCCACCCTATATTATGGTTTTTGTTGTTCAAAATCCATTTTGGATTTGTGAGTCACATCAAAATTTGATTTTGATGAAGTGGTTAACAAAAGTTAAAATTTAGTAAGTATATTCAGTGAATTATTTTCATGTTTAGCTAATATAAGTTTAAGGTTGGCCAAAAAAGAAAGGAAAAATAAGTTTGTAAAAATTAGACCTTCAAAGCTTATGAGCATGTGTTTGAGTAATTGGTATGGCCATTTACTTGGCTATTACCTATTGAGCCACATGTGTACTTCTTGTAATTAGTTTTGCATGCGAAGTCACATGTTTCAAAATATAAAAGTTGCACAATGTTTGAAGTGTGCACATGCGAAGGTTTGAATAGCTATTGCAGTTTTAGAGCATTATAAGCCTTCGAAAAATTAAGCTACTACACTTTCGAAGTAAGATTTTAGTCCTCTATCAATATTTTTGCTCTTCGAATAGTGGTTTTGATCCTTTGGAGCTTTGTTGTGAGCATTTCGAATGATGACTTCTGTCCTTTTTCTGTGCATTCAAAAGATTTTGTCCTTTATTGACACCTTTAACTTTAGAAGGATGATTTTCATCCTTTGAGATGTTGCTGTGTGCACTTTCAAAGAATGACTTTCGACATTCGAAGTCTTTTAGCATTTGTTTCTGCTGGAGCACATATATATTTAATTATTTGGTGAGTTTTACCACCAGACACTCCCTTGAGAATTGCGTTGTGTGCCTGCCTTGATCTTGACTTAAAGTAGATTTAGGAGTTGGTGCGTTCTTATCAGCTCTAACTTGGCTCTGGTTGGTCTATAAGGCTTATAATTCCAGTATTATTGTTGCAATGTTTAACTACTTTGAAGCACTCCAAACACCTTTAAAGGTTCATTACTCCAAAGACCTTTGAATAAAGTTCATTAAAGCGACTACTATTGTAATGCTCCCAAAATATATAGGTACCCAATAATTCATAAAAGGTAGAGAACAATGGGATTGAACTACCCAGAACAATGGAATCAAGTGTAATACTAGCAAGATTAACAAGATAAACAGTCCGCTCTCCGTGTATATTAATTTCACACGAAGCATGATTCCACAAAATATATACATGTAACCTATATTCATAATTCAACGTGACATGAATATATGGCATGTGTACAATTCACCAAGTCACAAAATAATAATAATTGGCCTTTAAGCTTATGCAAATTAAAGAGGGCATCCCTTCTACCAAATATAGTGCCTGACTAATTACAAATAAATTCATCAAGGGCCCTTGGCCTTTACACAAAACAACAAAAAGGTACATAAGCCTGTCAAACCACAAGTTCAACCTTGTGGTGCAGTACACTATCCAAACATGAAAAATTGTTATCACTAATGCTGTGTTTGGTTGGGGGATTTGGAGAGGGATTTGGAAAGGAAAATGGAAAAGGTAGGTGAAATGTAAATAAAACATGCCTATATTTCACATAGTTTCACACACCTTTTCCCTTTCCTTTTCCAAATCCCTCCCCAAATCCCCCAACCAAACACAGCGTAAAAGAAAACTATTTTTCACAACATCATATTAACGACATATAATAAATATAAGTCATTATTTTTCACTTTTACAACTTTTTTTTTTTTTTTTTCATATTACAAATAATATCCTAATAATGGCATGTGCATTTTATATGCCGTGGATGGTAATATTGACAATTTTTTTACAACTTGTTTTGTTCGCCGTAAATAATGATATTTTCTATGACATGGGGTGGGCACATGGATGCAAGCCCCTGAACATGTTTTTCACTTTACACGGCAAGCAGTTGTTGCTGTGAAATATTTGACTGAGAATAAAAAGTGCTAAAACGAAAAAAATGAAAAGCACCAAAAGGAAAAAATTAACGCTAAACAAAAAAAAAATAAAAAATAAAAATCCCAAATAAATAACTAGCACTATTAAACTAAAAGAAGTAAACAAAGGAGACGCATATTGAATTTTAATAAGCCTTCCTGTGAGAAGTGGGTTCACTTTTTAATTTTTTGATTTTTTTTGACTATTTTAGTATAGGTTAAAAAGCTTAGTTTGTGAATGATTTTTTGATTTTTTGGATTTTTTTTGTGAGAGAAAAGTGTAATAATTATGGGTTAGATGTGATGTTTTATTTGTTATGACTAAAATAACCTATTTTATCTTTTATGGCTAAAATAGTCCGAAACTAACTTGCCAAACGGACCCTAAACATATCTCAGAAGCACACTCAATTACTTTTAATTTAAAGAAAAATTTTAATATACACCCATTTATAAAAAAAAGTGTACCATATGCACGTCTGATTATACTATTTTCTTTTTTAATTACGACATTATTTTAATAAAGATTCATAAATTCTTTAATTATGTCTTATGTAATATTTAGTTATAACACTTTTTACTTTATTTTAATTATGATTCAAAAAATTAAAATTATACTATTTTTTTTAATTATAAATTACATATGACACACAACCTTTTGAAGGGAATGCATCATGGTGTTTCCTTAATTTAACAACCGCGCTTCAGACCCCCACTGGGGTCGACCCCCAGTGAAGTGGCACCATCCCATTCATTGAAGAAAAAAATAAAATAAAATAAAATAAAATTTTTTTTTGAGCCAATCCCACCCCTACATGCATGACGCCCCAGTGACCCCCACTGGGGGTCTTAGACATTTTTCCTAATTTAAAACATAATTCTCTTACTTTCTCCCATATCACGTTATAGATCACACTTCCCCATTTCTTTGAGTTGCTGCCCACCGCAATCCTTCTTGCCGCCTCTTGCTGTCGATTGCCTCGCCATCAATCATCGCTTCTCACCATTGGTACTCTTTTTCTTTTTTTTTTTCTCTCTCTCTCTCTCTCTCTCTCTTCACCCTTCTCATTCAGTATATCCCTTGCAAACTCGATCACTCTTCCATTACTCCAGAATGCAAAACCCTTGAATTTGTTTCCAAGATACTTCGATTTTTCTTTCGATTTTCACATCTGCCTCTGAAAGTTTATGTTTTTCTTTGCTTTTGTTCTTTCTATGGTTGTTGATTTGTTGTGGGTTTTTATTGTCCAAGTTCTGAATCGGGGTTTTGATATTGAGAAAGGAATTGAAGTTGATCTCTTAAATCTTTGGATATTGTATAGATTTTTATGGGATTTTGTATAGATTGTAAACCTCCCTACTGTTATTTGATTCAATCATTTTATGGGTACTTTTCTACTATTTTTTCAATTTTTTTTTAATGTTATATTCTTATTCTATTTTATTTTCAGTTATTGTAGTTTTGCTAGTTTCTAATTCTTCATATACTTTTTTCTTATTTACTCTTTTATTCATTCTAAATTTTTATTTTTTTTTAGGGCTGTTTGTTTCTCTAGTTATAATTTGTTATTATATAATTTGTTTGGACTGTTAGATTTTTAATTTGCTAGTTTGTCAATGTTGAATATTAGATGAATGGACATCTATTTTAATTTCGATTAATTTAGCTAATTATAATCATTTTATTTTAGAAATATTTGATTCAGGTTTTGTAATTTGAATTAGGTTTCTTTATCAGATTTTGTAATTTGAATTAACTAATTTATAATTTGTTTGGATTGTTAGGTTTTTTTGATTCAAAATGATGATAAGATTGAAGTAGGCATTGATAGTTTTGATACATAAACTCTTTGGAAGCTTGATAGGTTTGTGACTAACTACAAAAAGAGTTTGAGCAAATACAAGAAGAAAGTAGAACTTGTCATTCAAGCTAGAGCAGAAGCATAGTCGAACGCTCAAGTAAAGGTCAGTCATTAAATCACTTACCTTCTTCAGTACCTTTTTGTTGGAAGCATTGGTTGGTTAATCCATTTATCTTTTTACTGTCTCCACAGAATCTTCCCTCAGGTGCAATAGAGGCACAAAAAGAAATTAGACTAGGTAAAAGAATGATTTGTGGTATTTGATATGGTGGCAAATATATTTAATGATAAATGCAAATTAATTTACTTGTTTATAAGAAGATGAAAAGAATGGCTCCTCTTCATCTCCTATTCAAGTGGAGAAACATGGGGATAGTGCAAGCAGATCACTGGATCCTCTTTAAGCGGTATTGCGACAGATTTTATAACTTTGTCAATCTAGTACTATGGTTTTGGTTTAGCAGGAAAGGAGTTCAATTTCCAATTCTTTGTCAATCTTAGTACCTTGTATTTATTGCAAATTCTGATAGTGAAAGTTCCTCAAGGTATGGATCTGATGGAGGCCATTCACCTAAGACTTGAGTTTATTCAGTCTAGGTAAGATAATATTTTTGTAGAACATCTTCTCCAAGGTTCTGTTAGTTTTTAGTCATTTTTGCAACTTTGAACTGTTTTCATTGCCTTTTCTTCTTGTTACATAACCATCTGTGTGATAAATGTCACAGTATGGTGTACTGCGTATGATATGAGCAGCTGTTACATATAATAAAAGATTTAGTGACTAGCTGATTCTGTGTTTTTTCCTTGCATACTCTGAGACTATAATTGTTGATGGTCAATGGGTGCATGGAGTATGATTGAACATTCTAATGCAGAATAGCCTGCTTTGTGGTAGCATCTGAAGGCGAAATTTAAGCTGCTAGCAATGTTCTAATACAAAGATATGGAGGGCACAAGCCAAGTGTTGATGCAATTAAATCAGCCCATGATGGTGCACTCGTAAGAAGATATTTGAGTAAATTTTATATAGTTTAGAATTTAAAGATAATTCTTTTTTTTTTTTTTTTGGGGGGGGGGGGGGGGGGAATGATTTATAAAGTTTTGGACAATTTGGAACTTAAGGATAGTTTTTGAATGGTTTGGAATGTATAGATAGTTTTTGAATATTGAAAACTTATGAATAGTTTTTTTTTAATCTTTGAAACAATATTTTAGTGGTTGATTGATGCTTATATGTATATGTTTGTGAAGGTTGTTTGTAATGTTTTCTTAGATTGTACATAACAGGTGAAATAACCACTGTTGAATTAAAATATACATATATACATATTCTATGGCATTTAAAAAATGTTGTGAAACTTGGGTTATTTAGGGTAGGCAAAATAGGCTCTTGTATTAAATATTTAACAACGTATAAAAGTAGTTGTAGAAAAATCAAAGACGACGTACAAGATCTACTGTTAAAAAAGTTTTTAACGACACACAATGGCATACCGTTGAAGTGAATGACTTTTCATGATATGTTATAATATGGCTTTACATCGTGTGTCATAAAATCATATCCATGATGTGTATTTTATGTTGTTAAAAGTGAGTTTTGTTTGGGTGAACCAAAGTCCATTAAACATTTTCTATACTCTAGAAATATGTGCAATAATGGAACATGATCATGATGCAAGTGATATAATATGATTCCTTTTGAGATTGCATAATTTTAAGATAATCATAAGATGATACATAATCCAATTTGTTTATACAATTCCATATTTTAAAATAAGAGCAACAATAATGAATTACCAAACTAGTAGCTGTCAGTGGCCTTAAAATACAAGGGCATCAAATAACACCCCTATTTTACTAGGTATTAGTCGGAAGAAAAGCAATATCTACTGTAACACCCTAATTAATTAATTAATTAATTTTAACACCATGTTAATATTAACCAATTATGATTATAATAATAATACTAGCAATGTATTTAATTTTATAGTTATATATGTTAAAATGTAATCTAATTTGAATTAAGAGGCATTGGTTTATTAAAAATATTATTAATATGTTATTTGGTATCTAATCAAAACAACCATGAAATTATTACAAATAGTTGGGCCAAGAGGGGATTATGAAGAAACGTAGGCGAGATGGCTGGAGGACTTTGAGAGGTCACCTATGAAGGCTAATATGTAGGTGAGTAACTCATCACTCAGATAGAGTATTGAGTCACCTTCAAGCCCAGGTATAAAATGGGGATCAGTAGGAAGCACAGGTAAATCAACGGAAACAGTAATAAAAGGAGAGGAGCCTCGGGAGATCAGGGAAAATTGGAGATAAAAAGTAGGAATTGACGTTAAGGTAAGTTATATTAGATCTTGAGTAATTATAAAATTATTTTAATATTTTATAAATTATTTTGTGTAAATTATGCTTTTTAAATTATATTAGCATCACAATTATGTTAATTATTTCGTGAACCTTATTTGTTTAAAAATGGAAACCTATGGATATAACTGTTTATTAAATGTGTTTTTAAATAATTATTTTGTAAGTACCACCACGGATGTCCCAGATTTTGGGAGATTTAAATAACCGTTAGCTCTCTGATTAGTCACTTTAATGACCCTCTGACGGTCTCATGCCTTAGGGGACTTAAATAACCATTGACTATTTGTTCTGTTCTGTACCGTGATTATGGTTATTTTGCTTATATAATTTTTGTATTATATGTCTGTTATTTAAAATAATTGATTTATTCAAACCAAACTATTCATTATTTAGCCTAAATAATTATCCATGGTGATTTGTGTACCCTTATGCTCTTCGTATAATATTCCTCACACTGTCATGTGTTTATAACTGTTAAACCTCTTTCAGGTGAAGAAACCTAAGGAGGAATTCTTTTACCCCTTTAACCGGACCCAGACTTGAGATGAATATGGTGTTTTTCTTTTTTTTTTTTTTGGTATTTACTTGTAATTATTAACTAACTCATGGGACATCAATAAAAATTCCCATGTATGCCTTAGACATTTATATGCACTTTTGTTTTATTTATTTTAATTTTATTCCGCTGCATTATTTAATTTGTTTAATCTAAAATTAAACCTTGGTAACTTTAGAATTTAGCTATTTGCGAATCTAGCCTAAGTATCGAGGTTGGGTCGTGACAAAAGTAGTATTAGAGCAATGGCAATATATATATATATATATAGGACATGCGTACTATTAGAAAATAAGATAAGGAAAATTCTAGTTGTTTGATACATTAGCCATTATAGGTATAGGCTCTTATTAGTTCCATAGTTGAGTATGGGCATCTTGTGGTGTAGGAAATGTCAAAACTCAATTTTGATGATTTTCTTCGATATGAGCCATAAGGAATGGGGGACTCTAAAGACATAATTAGACATGCGAACTCAACTCTGAACCGGCTGATGGGTAGACCGGTATACCTGTGAGTGGTCCCAACGGAGGTGGAACTACTATGGTGGAGAATTAGTGGCAATAGTACACTAGATAGATTTCTTGGACCAACAAGAGTAGCAGGTATGACCTCAGGCTTAGGATATCCTCGCTTCTTGGTAACACCCTTTCCCCCAGAGTTTATGGTCCGAAGACGGAATGCTTTTTTAAGTGACCACCAGCAAGCAAGAATCCCTCTCCCTCAAAACATTATTAATGTCCAAATAGTCGATTTTGATAATTTTATGACATATGTAGAGGTGTCGGTACGCATCACAGGACGCCAGTTATGGCGTTACAAAGCAGGCATTCCCATATACCAGGTGGAGGTAGTTTGGTTATGTTTTGATATTGAGCTAAGTAGTTAGGAGTTTGAGCATCATATGCAGCTGCAGTTTCTGTGGTTATTTCCAAATTAAATCTCAAAGAGTAATGTTTTTTTTTTGTGTTTTTTGTGTTTTTTTTTTTGTTTGACGTATAGTGAGCTAATCATGACCTTGTTCTAATCCATTTTGCCATAGAAGGGATTAGACACTAACTAGACGCAACTGTTAACTCATAGGGACAAGTAATGTACCAACACCATTATGCATAAATAAAATCAGTGTTTTTGTGAATAATATGTATAATGTTTGGTGAACTATGTTTTATGAATTATATTTGTAACATTTTAAATTAAGTGTGTGATGATTAACAATTGTTATGTATAAGTAGAAATTACGCACCACTTTCATCAAAATTGTTGCTTTATAGCTATGGGTAACGATGGAAATGGTACCGGATCGTCATCTAGCGGAGCCGATCCAATGGAAAAAATCATAGAAAGGGTTGTTGCTAGTTTCTTGCAAGCCTTGCAAAACAACGTAACCAATGGAATACCAGAACATCGTGAAGGGCCAACTATAATTAAACAATTATAGGATCTGAAACCTTCCACATTCACAAGGGACTCGAACCCATTGCTAGCTAAAGCTTGGGTTAAAGAAATGGAGAAGATTTTTCGTGCCCTGCCTTGCAAAAAAGAACAAAAGGTGTCATTCACCACCTTCACTCTTAAAGAGGATGCGCAAGAATGGTGGTTTCTCACCTTACAAAAGGAAGAGATCATGACTTAGGCTAGATTTCTAGAAGTATTCTATGAAAAGTACTTTCCAGAATCACTATGGAAGCAGAAGGTGTCGGAGTTCCTACACTTGAAGCAAGGATCGATTTCGGTAGCAGAATATGAAAGTAAGTTCACCCCACTAGTGCGATTTGCAACATATGTTATTCCAACAGCAGCCCAAAAAGCAAGGATTTTCGAAGTAGGATTGGATGCTGAAATCAAAGATAAGATTGAGGTTTTGAAACTATCAACCTATGCAAATGTGGTAGATTGGGCTACATCATTGAGAAAGGGATTAAAACCTCATGTTCGGGCAGAGTAGGTCAAAAAAAGCGATATTGGGAACCGGTTGGAGGATCTAGGCGACTCCATCAAAGAAAATGGATCGGACCCTCTTGGCTCAACTAGTTCGGCTAATCAAAGCTCTATTATCCCTAGGGTAACACGATTTGGAATTGTCCAAATTGTGAGAAGGCTCATCAGGGATAGTGCAATCGGGTAGTTGTGGCCAAGTTGGTCATTTAGTGAAAGATTGTCCAAAATTCACCAACTTTGCAATGGGTGCTCTCAAACCAACTCAGAAATCAGAAACAGTCATAAAAGAGAAGAAAGAACAGAAACGCCAAGGGAGGGCTTTGCTTTAGTACCTTGAAACCCCACGCTACTAAGAACGTTGTGTCAGGTACACTTTCTATATGTGGTCATTCAACTCATATTCTCATTGGTTCTGGATCAACTTATTCTTTTGTTTCTTCACATTTTATTTCCAAATTGACATCAACATCTTAACCCTTGGGATATGCATTATTTATGTCTTTTCCATATGGTGGTTTTGCACTTAGTAATGCGAGGTATACAAATCCTGTGCTATATCCTTAAAAGATGAAACCTTGTATATGGATCTGATTCCATTTTGCATCAGTAGTTTGATATAATCTTATGAATGGATTAAGTTGCCGCCAGCCATGTCTCTATTGATTGTGTAACTAAAAAGAGTCTTTCTCTGGTTACCTGACCAACGCGAGCTTGTCTTTGAAGGAACCGAAGTTTCTACCCCTCCATGTTTAATATCCTCTATGATAGCCCAACGACTTTTGAGAAAAGGTTGTTGTGGTTATATTTGTTATGTGGTCGACACTTAACAAGTAGACCCAATACTCGATTCATTACACGTAGTTTGGAAGTTTCTTGATTTCTTTCCTAAAGACTTACCTAGTACTTTAGTTGACCGATTGACCCTGTATGCAACCAATATCAAAAACCCCTTATCGCATGTCTATTGTGGAATTGAAAGAGTTGAAAACACAACTCTAGAAATAGCTCGACAAGGGCTTCACACGACCAAGTACCTCACTGTCATGACCCAAACCCGCCCCTAAAGGTTAGCATAGTAATCGGCCAATAATCCTTGGATTACCAAAGGCCTCTGAATAGAATTACAAAATATAAGGGGCTGTGGAAGCAAATATATAAAACATATATAATCCATCGAGCCGTGCTGACATACATGGGACTGATAATTTTAAACTTTATAACACACTTGTGACGTCATAAAAGACATTGGTCATATATCATTCCCATAGACAAATGAAACAAAAGTGGGACTTAGCCTAATGTATAATACCAAAAGAAAACAGGTCTTAAAAGCTTTGACCACAAAAACTTGACTTCTCAAAGAGAACCTCCCCAGGAGACATAGTGGCTGGCTGACCCAACTCTCTAGGCAACAGCTTAGGCTTAGTTACGCGCCTGCTCACTTACATACATAATATAAATAGTGAGTAAAAGCCCAATGAATAATAACTAAGTAAATGGTTAAATAAATGATGTCCTATAACTAATTCAATAAATAGAAACAGATACATATAAATGTTCTTGTTCAAGTCATAAACAGAAATCAGAGTTCAAGCTTAATCTTACATAGTACATCCATTAGCGCTAACAGATCATATGCAGAGCATCAAGGGTCATAATTGTCAGTTCCATATAGAAACCTCTGGCCGAGTACGGATAACTTATCAGTTCCACAAAGAAACCTCTAGATTGCGAACAGATAACTTGTCAGTTCTGCAAAGGAACCTCCGGCCTGGTACGGATAGTTTGTTAGTTCCATAAAGAAATCTTCAGACCAGGAACAAATAACTTACTTAAGCCACAGAATTGTTGCCACGAATACTTGTTAGAAATTGGACAATCATTCATTGCACAGAATATATATAGCATGTTATAAAACAGATCTTATTCCATATACAGAAAATAAATAAAGTTGCATATAGCTTTACTAAGTTATTACTCACAGATGGCTCCGAAAATAGACAGACAGAGTAGGCAAATCAGATATCTTGTAGCGCGTGACCTACACAGTTACAGAATGAATACGTACTGAATTACACATCTGAAATCATTAACTTAGTTCGTTCTTATCTTGGTGTGTTTTTGCTTCTTATCCTCATTATTACATCTTAATCTTGGCCTAGGAGTGCCTAGGATGCAATGAAGATGCCAAAATGCTTTTGAAAACACTTATCAAAACTTGCTGAAAGTAGCGGTCTCGCTCAAGCGCAACTTCTTTCGCTCGAGCAGACATGCAAAAATGTGAGAGGTCGCCCGAGCGGTCTGTAAACTCTACAAAAGTACTGGTTGCTTGGTTTTTTCACTGACGCTCGCTCGAGCGTGAGACTCAGATCCTTACTCGAGCGCAACTC
Organism: Camellia lanceoleosa; assembly: GCA_025200525.1. NCBI lineage: Eukaryota > Viridiplantae > Streptophyta > Magnoliopsida > Ericales > Theaceae > Camellia > Camellia lanceoleosa. Next base: position 61,782,049 of record CM045765.1, read on the forward strand.
TTGTCGCTCGAGCGATCTACAAAAATAGGAAACTTTTGGGAGTATGCATTTTACGCTCGAGCCAACTTTTAGTCGCTCGACCAGAAGTGCGAAAATAAAGGTGGTCACTCGAGCGCAGGATCTGTCGCTCGAGCGGTGAGGTCAAATTCTAGAATTTCGAGATTCACCTCCAAGCTTCAAAACTCATCTTTAACCTTTCAAAACACATCCTTTGGGCCCAAAACTTGAAAAAACAAGTCTAAACTTGGAAATCATAGAGAATTAAAGATCATTTTATGAAATCAAGGCCCATAAACATGTCAATTATATAACTTAAGCTTGAAATGTTAAAACGTAACATAGACATGACATGCATGAAATGATTTGAGCTCCAAGTCTCCAAATCATGAGCAAATGAGATGGTTTGACCAAAAACATATTGAATTCCTTGAATAAAACAAAGATATGGACATGCATGTGAAAATTCTTCAAACTTTGACTCTAAATGCAAGAGAATTTGCATCCATGTATGGTAATCTTCCTAATTCTCCTTTCCTAGCTCAATTCTTGTTCTAAGTTCTCTTGAATTCATGTAATACATCTCAATTACACAAGTACAAGCTCAAATCCTTACCTCACTCTTGATTTAGGCTCTAGCTTGCTATATTTTTAAGCTTCCAAGCCAATTCCCTTAATTCCCTAGCAAATCTCCTAGTTGAATTCAATTGCTCCTTTCTCTCTCTCTTTCTTACATGTATAGGCTCAAAATGATGAAGAGAGGATGACTCAGAGTGGTGTAATAGCCTTATATAGGCTTGATTAGGGAGTTTAATTAATTAAGCTTACCACTAATCAAATGAGCATTATTTAATTCTAATTAATTTGTTCCAAATTGAATTTCAATTAAACTTACCATAAAATTCTAAAAATTCCACATAACACAAATACCAAATCAATTTCATGTTCGGATGCCAATAAGGCCTTCAATTCGCAGAACAAAACAGAAACACAAACAGATATTGCTACAGTTGATAGATAGAATCTCTTATAACATATAACACATGCAATTAATGCAAAATTTCACCTTAAGTACTTATTAGGCATTGTTAATCATGGTTTATACGATAATCAGGGTTGGGGTTATTACACTCACCATGGGGAGCTCCGGTACTATTCGTAAAGAAAAAAGATGGCACGATGAGATTATGTATCAATTATCAAGAATTGAATAAGGTTACCATTACGAATCGGTACCCTTTGCTGCAAATTGATGACTTATTTGATCAACGTCAAGGCGCTCAAGCATTCTCAAAGATCAACTTGTGGTCTGGCTACCATCAAGTGAAGGTCTAAGCCAGAAGCATTGAGAAGACTACCTTCAGAACACGTTATGGACACTACGAGTTCCTAATCATGCCATTTGGCTTCACAAACGCTTCAGTGGCCTTTATGGACCTTATGAATCGGGTGTTCAAATCCTATCTCGATGAGTTTGTTATTGTATTCATTGATAACATTCTCGTCTACTCTAAAACATCGGAGGACGATAAGTAACACTTACGATTAGTTCTGCAAACACTACGTGATTACAAACTTTATGCCAAGTTGAAGAAATGTGAGTTCTGGATCACTAGTGTACACTTTCTTGCCCACGTCGTTGACAAGACCAACATCTCTATCGATCCACAAAAGGTTGTAGCTATCGTGGATTGGCCGCAACCCACTAATGTATCTGAAGTTTGGAGTTTCTTGGGATTAGTAGAATATTACCAACATTTCATACAAATTTCTCGAAGATTGCGTCACCATTGACTCATTTGGCTCAGAAGAATACATCGTTCGAGTGGACTAACAAATGAGAACGTTGCTTCCAAGAGTGAAAAAGTAGACTCATGATAGCGCCTATATTGGCACTTCCTACTAGAACGAATGAATTTGTAATCTATAGTGATCAATGGACTGGGTTATGTACTTATGCAAGATGGGAAAGTTATTGCGTATGCCTCATGTCAACTAAAGACTCACGAGAAAAACTACCCAGCTCATGATCTGGAATTGGCTACAGTGATTTTCGCTCTTAAAATTTAGCGTCATTACCTCTACGGACTCTTAAATATCTGTTTACACAGAAGGAACTGAACATGAGGCAACATCGGTGGTTAGAGTTTATGAAAGATTATGATGTGAAGATTCAACACCACCCAAGTGTAGACCCGACTTCCTTCGCGCGCCCCCCTTTCGGAGAGGCGCGAATTTGGTCTTACTACAGTTCGGACTCCTGTCACGGTTTTGAATCTAATCTCATAAAGTGCAATATGAGACTGATAAACACCAAAGAGTCCAAATCTGGCAATCATTTTGGAAAATCGATTTTGAATAAAAAGCGCAAAACATAGACTGCTTTGCCAGATTACAGAGTTGCCACCTAAATATTTTATTTTTGAAAAATTTAGGAAACCCTGACTCATGCTAAAGGCCACGTGTCCATCATCACCAAAGCTGCCTCAGCTCGGGAACTTGGGTACGAGAGGGGAAGGTCCTGAAATGAGCACCCTCGCTCGCCCGATCAAAGGATCAGCCTCTACTACCATGATATGTTGTTTTATAAACCTCATGTGCTCCTATTCGGTTATTAGCTATCGTTACTATGTGATGCGCACAGCATACAAGTATAGACTAAATCGTAAGAATTGGAACAAAACAACTCATGTTTGTTTTTTAAAATGGTTTGAAAATGCTACTCGCAAGTAGGCTAAAGCGCGGATTTGCCACCCTCAAGTGGGCTTAAAAAAACATGATTTTGCTACTTCGCAAAATGGGCTTAAAACTCATATTTGATTAATTGTCCCAATTCAGGCAATCAAGCCTTCACTCACAGGCATTCATGCAGTTAATCACTTAAGCAAATAGCCTCATGGCAAGCATGCTATTATGACAAAACTCACACTCATGCAAGGATGCTAAAGCGTAAACACTTACAGTGTACTCCGAGCCAAAACAGAAAATTAGTTATAAACAATGTATGATCCTAACTATACAGAATGCCTAATGTAACACATGCAATGATGCAACTAAAATAGGCTCGGCTATCTAAGATGGCATATGAATGCAACTTGATAACATGCTTTGAAACACGTATTCAAGTAAGTATTGAAATACAATGCAGTTTGAATGATGCGCTGAGCCCAGTGCATGCAATACAAATAAATGATGGACACATGCAAGCATAAGGTATGCTAATTGAAAATGACCCTAAAACTAACTATCGAAAGCAGTTAAATAAAATGGAGAAAGAAATGGGGTTGGAAGACATGCACACACACACACACCCTTATTACAACATTGTGCCCTCTCGACGGAAAGTCCGAATGAATAAGCTAAGCTAATCTAAGTTAAGCTAACTAACTAATCTAATTAAACTAATTAGACTAATTATTACATAACAAAACGAATAACTAGTAAACTACTTACTAATTATTACAAAACACTTAACTAATTAGCACACTAATTAATTAAATTACAAATTCATGCTAGCTAACAAATAAAGCTTTAAATTACACTTCTTCATCTCTGCTTCAGAAAGTTGAACATGCATGCATTCGGTTTCTCGCCTCGAAAAGCCTTTCGGTTTGTTCTTGAGAGGCTCTGTTTGCAGGGTGTCTCCAAGAACTTTCTGCTAAACCTTACCAAAAACCTTTGGGAGTACCAAAGGCTGCCGACCATGAGAAGTCATTGACCATCCGGCCAAGGATGAAGTAGTGCCGGCCATCAATGAGGAACTGTCGGCCACTGGTGTGCTGCATCACCATTCTATAACAGAGCACAAACTAAAGGAAAATTGAGGGTCTCCCAAGGATATATATGTACTGTGCCATTCCTTATCATCTCAAAACATCAAGGGAGAGGCACCATTGGATCCAAAACCACTAATCAAGCATTCATAATGCATGATGGCCAAGGATCCAATTTGTACATATTCAATAAATGCAAGACAAACAGGACTCTAGGAACCACTACCTTATCATGGATAATCAAGGGCAATGGAGACAAAGGGGATTGGTTCATTTTCATCACTTTGAGTATGAAATGGACCAATCCACCATGTGTTCAATATAACGTCCGATTGAACACAATGTAATGCAAACAACAATGCTTATCTTGGCATGTTTTACTTGATTCAATTCTTGTTTGAACATTTTAAGTTACCAAGCCATTCATTAACCAATTTGTCCAATGTGAAAGTCCTTTAATGAGAAAGAGGTCAACCCAAAAGATGACTTAAGACATGAGAGAGACCATGCCTTTGACTAGGAGGAACTCTCAAAAGAAGGTTAAAGCCATTTAAGCACAAGCTTCAATCTCAAGCTTAAGAACAACTTTAGGACCAACTAACCCTCAAAACAAATATAAAAATGAAGAAATGAGGGAGGTGGCAGAATTTCAGTGCTGAAATGGCATGAAACACAAGACTCTAACATGCAAATAACTCATGTACAACATGTTAGGAGTCTTAAGCATTAAAACTAGTGAAGAGCTTTACACTAGAACCATGCAATACAATGCTTAAAAGGGACCAATAGTCCAAAACAGTCCTAAAACACCCTAAATAGAGTTTTAAAACATGCTTGAAATAAGCTAAGAATAGCTATATTAAGAGGCCAAAACAATAGCACATGCTAGGCAATTTAGCACAATTGCACTACAAGCATATAAAGCAAAGCTCATGTGATCAAACCAGCTCAAAACAGAGCTTAATCATGCCAAATCAGTGACCTAAACATGCTGAAACTTAGGCACAAAAGGCAAGAAAAACATGCTCGCATGTTGGCTCACAAACGAGACACAAAGCACAACTCTCAAAAGCAATGAAAGAGTGAAGTATGTGAGAGTGTGACAGTAATATATGCTTTGAACTCACATGCAGAATGATTCTATAGCATGCAAACATCATAAGCAAAGCATGCTAGAGGCCGTAAAACTCAAAGCTAGTAAAGGCCATTTACACTATAGCTATGCAATACATGGCTCATATGACCAAGACCACTCAAAAGAGAGTTAAATCATGTCAAAACATTAGCAAAAATGTGCTGGAGTCAAGCTAACACAAGCTAGAATGATAGGCTAACTCATTAGGCATGCTAGGCTAGTAAGCATAATTACACTACAAGTGGAGAAACAAGCAAGAGGTGCTCCAACCAGCCAAAAACAGAGTTATAACATGTCAAAATAAGTCCTAAAACATGCTTGAAGTAGGGTAAAAAAGGCTAGAATGAAAGGCTAACACATAGCACAAACTAGACTATTAAGCACCATTGCACTACAAGCACACAAAGCAAGCCTCAAGTGGCTCAACTAACCCCAAACAGAGGTAAAGCAGGTCAAATAAGTTGCAAAAACATGCTGAGATCAAGTCATAAGATGGTAAAAAAACATGCTCACATGTTAGGCTATCTACTCATGCAAACAAGACACAAGGAGGGAAGGCCAACCCCTCCTATTTTGGACCTCAAAACATGGTCTTCACCACTGAAATTCCACTAGAATTCAGTGGTTAAAAGGCGAAAAAGGTTGGTTTGAAAGGTGATGAAAGATGGCACAAAAAGCTACACAAAATAGGCTCAATCTACCATTTTTAGGACTGAAAAATAGAGTTTTTTGCAGTTGAAAACCAGCTCAAAAACAACACAAGGATGGCAAAAACAAGTATGAAAACAAGCTTAAAGGGTGAGTCTTATACCTCTTGAAGGGAAGACAACACTTAAGCAACAAAACCAAGCAAAACCACCTTAAGGAGCTCCAAGGAGGCTTCAAGAGAGCTTCAAGCAATCTCAACCCAAAGATGAACCACTCTTGTTAAGGGTTAATAGGTTGAAGATGGATGTATGCAAGCTTCCAAGCACAAAAGCTTTAGAGAGAGAAGAATCTAGTGTGAGAGGATTTAGAGAGAGGCTCCCAAACCTTTGCTAAATTGTTCTAACTCCTTAAACCATAGAGAGCTCTCTATATATAAAAATCAAGCTTTTTGTCGAAATATCTCCAAAATTGGAGAACAAATATCGCAAAATACGCATCAATGGGCATCGATTTCGATCACTACTACATCATTGTTGGGGACACTTGGACACTCTTGGGGGGGCATAGGCCATTCATGGCCAGCACATAGCCAAAAAAATCCCATTTATGGCCAGCATTCTCCACCCTTGGTTGGCCAGAAAAATCTGCTTTTTGGGCCCGACTTAACCGGACATATCTCCTTCATATGGACTCATTTGCAGGTCATTCTTGAGCCTAAATTTAAGCCCTTGAAGTCTTCTTTCCAATGGTGGAAGCCTCACATTAAAATTCCAACTATAAAAAAAGATATGCCTATTTGAGTGAAGACTGCTCAGTTTCGATTCTACCCAGATTCATGCCGAACTTCTTCTCCAACTTGGTTTCTTCCCTCCTCTCATCTTTTATTCAACCTCAAATCCCTAAATAAGGTGTTTTGAAAGATTTTCCAAAAATTTCACCTCTCTTTCATTCATTTCCACTTTGTCCTTGCTCGGTTTACCGAAAAGCGCAACATTTAACAAAATGCGAGCCTCGGAACATCATAGAAACTTCTTTCAAAAATGTTTTGAAAGAGAGGGTTTTAAGGTATAAAATCTTTTGCTCAAAATAGTTTTGGTCCAAAAAGGGGTGTGAAGTTGGGATTTGAAGCTCCTCTTGTCGAAGAAATCGAATCTTCGCACTGCACATCTTCATCACCAAGAAAACAATCAGTGGCGCCCAAGTCTTAAGGACGGTCAAAAATGGGGTGTCTACACCAGGAAAGGCTAACGTAGTAGCATATGCATTGAGTCGAAAGACCACCAGAAGCTTGGCACACTTCCTCACAAACAATAAATCACTTATTGGAGACTTGGAAAAACTAGACTTGGAGTTTGTTCCACACAGGGCTAATGGATTTCTCACTAATATAGTCATGGAACCTAGGATAGTCAATGAAATTAGGGGGCGTCAATGTGAGGATAAGCTTTTGAAGAAAAGGTACGATGAGCAAAAGTACGCCCAACTCTAATTTTACTATAGACAATGGGATACTAAAGCTTCAAAACCAAATATGTGTACCCGACATTCTAGAAATCAAAAAGAAAATATTGATGGAAGCCCATAGCTCGAGATTCGCAGCTTACCCTAGAAATGCAAAAAGTACCACGATCTAAGAGAGCATTATTGGTGGATGGGAATGAAGAGAGACATATCAAGCCATGTTTCCAAATGCTTCCAATGTCAACGAGTTAAAGTAGAGCATCAAAGACCTCCAGGATTGCTACAACTACTCTCTATTCCTGAATGGAAATGGGAACACATTACCGTTGGCTTCGTTATTGGATTACCATAATCTGCCTCAAAGAACAATGTGGTATGGGTCATAGTAGATCGATTAATGAAATCAGCACATTTTCTGCCCGTCAGAGTCACGTACTCTCTTAAAAAATTTGTCATTTTATATATCAAGGAGATCATTCGATTGCATGACACCCCGGTATCAATTGTATCAGACTGAGACCCTCATTTTCGTATCTCAATTCTAGAACGAGTTACAGGTAGCATTGGGAACAACACTAAAGTTTAGGACCGCTTATCACCTGCAAATCGATGGACAATTCGAAAGAACGATTCAAATATTGGAGGACATGTTGCGGGTGTGTGTATTAGACCTTCAAGATAATTGGGATGAGCATCTTCCATCAGTACAATTCCCTTATAATAACAATTACCAAACAAGTATCGGGATGGCACCATATGAAGTGCTGTATGGGAGGAAATTTCGATTGCCTATATGTTGGACAGAGGGAGGAGACAGAAAGTTATTGGGTCCAGAAATTATGCAGATGACTAGTGACAAAATGCAACTCATCCAACAGTGAATTTGCACTGCCCAGAGCAGCCAAAAAAGCTATGCAGATACACGGAGACGGGATTTGAAATTTCAAATAGGAGACCATGTCTTCTTTAAGGTCTCACCAACAAGGGAAGTCATTTGATTTAGAAAACGAGGAAAATTGAACCCATATTACATCGGGCCATTTGAAATACTGGGAAGGATTGGCCCTGTAACATACCGTTTTGTCCTTCTACCAGAATTGTCTAATGTTCATAATGTATTTCACATGTCAATGCTCCGATGATATCTTTGAGATTCAGAACATGTCATTGATCACTAAGACCTAGAAGTTCAAGACAATCTCTCTTATGAAGAGCAACCAGTACAGATCATTGACTGTAGTGATCAGATCCTTTGAAACAAGACTCTGTCTCTGGTAAAAGACTTATGGTGAAATCATCATGTCGAACAAGCTACATGAGGAGCTTCAAATGTGGGCCCGATATCCACATCTTTTTGAAAACTAAGGTACGACAAGTTTGAGGACAAACTTCTAATTAGGAGGGAGAAATATGACACCCTAAATATTTAATTAATTTTAATACCACGTTAATATCAACCAATGATGATGATGATGATGATGATAATAATAATAATAATGTATTGAATTTCATAGTTATATGTGCTAAAATTTAATCTAATTGAATTAATAGGCATTGGTTTACCAAAAATGTGATTAATATATTATTTGGAGCCAAATGAAAACAACCATGAAGTTATTACAAATAGTTGGGCCAAGAGGGGATTATGAAGAAACATAGGCAAGATGGCTGGAGGACTTTAAAGAGGCCACCTGTGAAGGCTAATATGTAGATGAGTGAATCATCACTTAGATAGAGTGTTGAGTCACCTTCCAAGCCCAAGTATAAAACGAGGACCGGTAGGAAGCACAGGTAAATCAACTAAAACAGTAATAAAAGAAGAGGAGCCTCGGGAGATTAGAGAAAATTGGAGATAAAAAGTAGGAATTGACATTAAGGTGAGTTATATTATATCTTGAGTAACCATAAAATTGTTTTATTATTTTATAACTTATTTTGTGCAAATCATGCATTTTAAATTATATTAGCGTCATAATAATGTTATTTATTTTGTGAACCCTATTCACTTAAAAATGGAAGCCCATAGATATAACTGTTTATTAAATGTGTTTTTCAATAATTATTTTGTAGGTATCACCATGGAGGTCCCATACCTTGGGGGACTTAAATAACCTTTGGCCTTCTAATTAGTCATTTTAGTGACCCTTTGACAGTCCCATGCCTTGGAGAACTTAAATAACCATTGACCTTCTATTTTGTACCGTGATTATGATTATTTCGCTTATATGATTTTGTATTATATGTCTGTTATTTAAAATAATTGATTTATTCAAACCAAACTATTCATTGTTTAGCCTAAATAATTATTCATGATGATTTGTATACCCTTATGCTCTTAGTATAATATTCCTCATTCTGTCATGTGCTTATAGCTGTTAAACCCCTTTCACGTGAAGAAACCTAAGAAAGAATTGTTTGACCCCTTTAACTAGGACCTAGACTTGAGATGAATATCGTGTTTTTCTTTTCTTTTCTTTTATTTTCTTTTTGGTATTTACTTGTAATTATTAATTAACTCATGGCACATCAATAAAAGATCCCATGTACGCCTTAGACATTTATATGCACTTTTGTTTTATTTATTTTATTCCGCTATTAGATTAAATGAACTTTTATTGATGTGCCAAACAAATGAATTTGTTTCCATGTACGCCTTAGACATTCCCATGTACGCCTTAGACATTGAATAAAAGTTCATTTGTTTCCAATTTCCCTAATTTATACAATTTCAAGATAATTAGAGTTTTCTCTAGAAAATTGGGGATTTTCCCACTTATTACATATATCAAGATATTCATAACCCCAAGCATCCATTTGAAGGAGAATAATGAATGAAAATCTAAATCTCAACCCTCATGCAATGAGCAAAACTTTAAAATTTTTATACAAGGAAATTACTACACATTCACATTAGAGCCCATATTTACTAAAAATAAGAAATCCCTACTCAAAGCTTAAGGAGAGCAAGCCCAAATTGATCAAGGTTGCCCAACATTGGATTTTCTTAGATGGATTTGAAACTCTTGACTTGCTCAACAATATTGCCTTAAGAACTAATGTGAAAATCTTCCTCTAGGTAGGTGAAATCAATGATGGAACATGAGTTTTAGAGAAGAAGAAAAATTGAGAGAATGTAGAAAAAATGATGATGAGAAAAAGACGGAAAGAAATAAGTGAGGAGGGAAAGGGAGAGCGTAGTCTCAATTTTAGAGAAAAATGGCCAAAAATTCTGGGTTGATGCGTGTCTTGCTAACCATAAAGTGTTGTTTTTACACGTGTTACTACAAGTGCTACTAAGCCTAGTGAGTTCCAATTTTCCCAAAGTGTTGTTTCTACACTTCAAGTTTTTGTCCTTAAGCCCGAAACTCAAATATGAAGCTCAAAAAATCAAGCAAGAATTAACACCATCCTGATAACACTCGTTAAGAACATAATCTAATACACTAAGGGTCCGGAATCATATTGGTACACTCACATACGTGTGTTCATGTAACAACCCCGAACTGTTATTAGTCACTAAACCATGATTAAGATTGCCTAATAAGTAATTAAGAGGTAATTCTAAATTAATTGCATGTGTATTGTACTATTTGTGCTTATATTTGTTTGACGTAGAAATATCTGTCTGACATTCTGATTCAATATGCGAATTGAAGGCCTTATCGATATCTGAACGCGGAATTGATTGAGTCGATGTGTTATTTTGAGCTTTTAGAATTTTCTGGTAAGATTATGTAGAATTTGATTCAGAACCAAATAATTATAATAAAATAATTGTAATTGATTAGTTTAATCAAGGATTAATTAATTTAGCTTAACCAAACCTATATAAGGCTAATTTGATTCTAGGATATTACAAAATACTCTCATTTTGTCATCTTTGAGCTCCCAAACGTGAGTGAGAGAGAAAGAGAGAGTGAGCGAGAGAGAGAGAGAGAGAGATAGACAGACAGACAGAATTGAGATCAAAGCATGAGAAGGAGGAATTTCTTGGAAAATTGAGGAATTTGGCTTAGAAACTCAAAGACATAGAAATCTAGAGCCTAATTAAAGAGTTTAGGTAAGGATTCAAGCCTTTAGTTGTGCAATTGAGACACTTAGCACATGAATTCAAGATAATTAAGTTGATTAATGCAAGAATTAAGTTTACATAAGAGAATTGGAAATTAATACATGCATGCATGTACATATCATGGTATTTTGAAGTTGTTTTCAAAGAATTTTCACATGCGTGTCCTTATCTTCGCTATGTTTCAAGCATTAAACATGTTTTTGTACTAAACATCTCAATTGCACATTTGTTGGAAGCTTTGGTTTCAAGTGATACATGCATGTTATATATATATACAATTTAAGTATGCTTTTGAACACTTAGCTTGCTTTTGGGCCTTGATTTTGCAAAATGATCTTTAATTCATAACGTTTTAAAAGTTTATAAGAGTTTTCTTAAGTTTTGGGCCCAAATGATGTGTTTTGAAGCTTTGAATTCAAGTTTTTGAGTTGGAAGTGCAATCTGGAAATTCCAGAATTCGCATTCTTCGCTCGAGCGAAGAATGCGAGCTCCCAATACTTTTGTAGAGTTTGGGAATTAGCTCGAGCGGCAGAACTTGCGCTCGAGCGACCACCCTTGTTTTTGATCCTCAGCTCGAGCGTTAAATGATAGCTCCCAGAAGTTTTGCAAACCAAGGGATCTGCTCGAGCGACCAAAGTTGCGCTCAAGCGAACTACCTTGTCTTCAGAGTTTTGATTAAGTGTTTTAAAGTGCATTTTGACATCTTCATCACATCGTAGGCATTCCTAAGCCTTGATTAAGACATAATAATGAGGATAAGGATTAGAAACACACCAAGATAGAAAAGAAATGAGTTAAGTATTTTCCAAGTGTGTGTTTCAATGTATATCCACTATGTGTTTGTGTAGGTCACACGCCATAGGTTGTCTGATCCGTCTATTTTGACTATTTTGCTACTGAAGCTGTCTGTAAGTAATAACTCTGTAAAGCTATATTCAACTTTAAGTATTTTCTGAATGATATGATATGATCTGTTTTCTGAAATGCTACTTTGTGAGTAAATGAATGATTGTCCAACTTTCTGAAATATATTCGTGGCATCCTTAGCATCATGTGATATTTGTTATCTATTACTTGTTACCGGGGTTAAGCACGATCATTATCTGCTCTGTAATCATGAGCTATCTATTCTGTTAGCGTTAATGGATGTACGTATGTTTATCTGTGAACTCTGAATTTGAATATGTACAAGAATTTGTTTCTAGTCTGAATTCTGATTTTTGAATCTGATATGGACATCATTCCTTAAAACTTTTACTCTGTTATTATTCACTAGGCTCTAGCTCATTGTATTATTTTATGTATGTAGGGGATCAGGTGCGTGACCAGGCTCAGTGATGATTGCCTGAAAGATCTGTTTTGTCAGCCAATCACAGTGCCTCCCGAGGAGGTTCTCGAGTTTATGTGTGGTCAAGTTTTTGCAAACAAGTTTTAGTTTTGTTTTCTTTTGATTGTCTGAACAGTTTTTGGGTACTTTGTACTTAGGGCTAAGCCCCTTTTTGACTGTATCTGTAATTGTGACATAAGACCATTATATATATGACGTCACATACATGTATATAAGTTTTAAATTTTCTGTCTCATATATGTTTGCACAGTTCTATGGGCATTGTATTTGATATTTGCTTTCACTAGCCCCTTAACTTTGCTTAATCTATTCAGAGGCCTTCAATAATCTTAGGATCATTGGCTGGTTACGGTGCTAAACCTATAGGGGCAGGTTTGGGTCATGATAGAGTGGTATCGGAGCACGTGTTATACTGCACACATAAGTCCATATGAGCTATAGGATGTCCTAGAAAAGAATTTGGGACATTACATCTGCATGTGTGAGTGTGTGTGAAATATATGAACATTTCTGAACTAAAGTGAAATGACATGAACATATCCGAATCGAGTATGACCATTGTGGAACTGTGGAAGATTACTTGCCTATGTTTACTATCGCCCTGCTTACCTATAACAATGAAGAGAACAAGAAGTGATGATGTGACCGAGTCCTCCGATGCATAGATGGACCGAATGGAAAGAATACTTGAGGCCCTAATGAATTGATGAGACAACAACAAAGACAACAATCAATTCCTTCCGCTTCGTTGGTACAAGTAGAGTCGGTAAACAATGACATTATCACCTAACCCAAAAGTTCAACAAGATAAAGCCACCAACTTTTCTAGGTGGAATTGAGCCATTAAAGGCTGAGACATGGATGTTGGAGACCGAAAAATTGTTTGAGGTGTTTCCCCATTCAGAAACACAGAAGGTGTTATTAGCAACATATACTTTGAAAGAAGAAGCCCGTCGTTGGTGGATGTTAATTCGAAATGATAACGGATCCATGACTTGGAATCAATTCAAAAAAATAATTCATAAAAAATAATTTCCTTAGTGCTTTAGAGACTGAAAGGTGTTAAGAGCTTGAACAACTAAAGTAAGGCAATATGTCTGTAGTAGAGTATGAGGCCAAACTTGCTGAGTTAGCCCCATTTGCCACACACATGGTAGGCATGGACTAAAAAAAAGCTCAAAAATTCAAAGGAGGGTTGAATCTGGATATATTTGATCGGGTAGGTGTATTGAAATTGCCTAAATATGTGGATGTACTTGACTGAGCTCTGATGATAGAAGCTAACTTGGCCGCTATGAAACAAACGAAAGCTCCGACAACTGAGTGGAGAAGCAAAAGATCTGGGTACAATTTTAGAAAGGGCCACTCGTTTGCAATGAACAAGAAGCAAAACACGAGGTCTATTAGCAGCTGAAGCCAAAGTAATAGATCTACACATGTTTGTTCTGAATGTAAAAGAAAACACAAGGATGTCTGTTATTGTGCAACCGGTGCTTGTTTCCAGTGTGGCAAAACTAGCCACATAATAAAAGATTGTCTACTTGGGGTCGACAATGCCAACCATCCTACGACAAGTTCAGTCGGATCTACTTTTGCACCTAGATCAAATGTGAGGATCAACACTGGGAGAAAAACTTTAAGGCAGGGTCAAGTATTTGCACTTGTGCCTGGAGATATGCAGAACACTAACTCAGTGGTGTTAGGTATAATTCTTATCTGTGCTCAAAATGCTTATGTGTTGATAGATTCTGGTTCTACGTATTCCTTTGTATCGCATGCTTTCTCATGGAAGTTGACTAGACCCTTAGAATCTATGAATTATTTATTATCTATTTCTACAGCATCTGGGGGTTCTATGGTATGTGCTTATGTTTACCCAGCATGTGATATTGTGATCAGTGATATGATATTGTATGTTGACCTACTGCCTTTGAGCCTTGATCATTTTGACTGTCTATTAGGAATAGATTGGTTGACCAAGTATCATGCCACTATAGATTGTGTAAATAAATCTGTTGTGTTCTGACCGCCTAGGTTGCCTGAGTTTGTGTTTATTGGGAAAGGGGTAGTTTCTTCCCCATATTTGATCTTTGTAATAAAAGCCAATAAACTATTAAGGAAGAGGTGTCAGGATTATTTGTGTTGTGTATTAACTGTGCCCATAGATAGCACTAATATAGAGAACATCCATGTAGTCAATGAATTTTCTGATGTGTTTCCAAATGAACTACCTGATGATTTAATTGATAGCGAAATTGAATTTACCATTGAAGTATTACTTAGAACACAACCTATCTCCAAAAACCCCTACAAAATGTCAACCTTTGAATTGAAAGAATTAAAAACCCAACTACAAGAACTGTTAGACAAGAAATTTATCCGTCCGAGTACTTCACCTTGGAGTGCTCCAGTTCTGTTTGTTAAGAAGAAAGATGGATCTTTAAGGTTATGTGTTGACTACCGAGAATTGAACAAAGTAACTATCAAGAATAAATATCCATTACCTCGAATAGGTGATTTGTTTGACCAACTTTAGGGAGCCTAAGTGTTTTAAAAAATAGACCTTAGATCTGGCTACCATCAATTGAAAGTTAAGACAGAAGACATTGAGAAAACAACTTTTCGAACACGATATGGGCACTATGAGTTTTTGGTGATGCCATTTGGGGTAACCAATGCACCTGTCACCTTTATAGATCTAATAAATAGAATTTTCAAATCATATCTAGATGAATTTGTTGTCATGTTTATTGATGACATTCTGATTTACTCTAAAAGCAGGGAAGATCATAAAAATCATTTGAAAATTATGCTACAAACTCTGAAGGAAAGGAAACTGTAAGCTAAACTATCCAAATGTGAGTTTTGGCTTGACAGTGTGACCTTTTTGGGACATGCAATCAACAAAGAAGGCATATCAGTTGACCCGCAGAAGATTGAAGCCATTGTGAGCTGGCCAAGACCGACAAATGTATAGAAGCTAGAAGTTTTCTGAGGCTCGCTTGTTATTTGTAGACACCCCAATTTTTGACCGCCCTTAAGACTTGGGCGCCACTGATTGATCACTCGATGATAAAAGTTATGCTATTCAATCGCTCAATTTCTTCAACAAGAAGAGCTTCTAACTCCTAACCTCACACCCCATTTTTGGACCAAAACTATTTTAGACCTTAAAACCCTCTCTTTCAAAATATTTTCGAAAATGTTTCTACGATGTTCGAGGCTCGCATTTCGTTAAATGTTGCACTTTTCAGTAAACCGAGCAAGGACAAAGTGGAAATAAATGAAAGAGAGGTGAAATCTTTGAAAAATCTTTAAAACATCTTATTTTGAGGTTTGGAGTTGAAGAAAATTGGAGGAGAGGAAAAAAAACTAGTTGAGGAAACGGTTGAGCTTGAAACCATTGAGAGAGAACTGAGTAGCCTTCACTAAATCAGGCCTATCTCCTTGTATACTTAGACTTTAGTTGTGAGGCTACCACCATTGGAAAGTGGACTTCCGAGTCTTCATTTTAGACTCAATGATCTCCTAAAGCCGAGTCTAGATAAGGCAGATATAGCTGTTTGAAGTTAGGCATCAATCTGATTAAGACAAAACTAAGCAACCTTCACTAAAATAGGCATATCTCTTTGTACACTTAGAATTTAGATGTGTGGCTGCCACCATTGGTAAGTAGACTTTCGGGGCTTCAATTTAGACTCAAGAACGACCTAAAATCGAGTCCGGATGAAAGAGATATGCCCATTTGAAGTCGGGCTTAGAAGCAGATTTTTGGTTGTCGACAGGTGGCCGGCAATTCACACTTTTGGCCATGCCGGCCACTAGTGTAAAACCCAGATATTTTTGCCAGCTATTTCCACAAAGCTCCAGCTATCCCTTTTTTGATATTTTCGACGTAAGGCTCATGTTTTCTATATATAGAGGGCCTTCTCTCTTGCTTTTAAGGTTAGAAAACATTTAGGATTGAGGAAATAATTTCAAAAAATATCTTCTCTCTACAATTCTCTCTCTCTCTTGCAACTTGCATAGCCTTTGCCCAAACACTCTAAACCAAACCTAGAGAGCTTCTTGCTAAGGTTATTTGAGCTTGAATTTGATCTCTTGAAGCACTTGAGGGTGTGAAATTAGTGGTTTATGACTTAAGGGTTCATTCTTCTTCAAGAGGTATACTTTCTCTTGCCTTTGTACCATCTTTACACCACTTGTTTTCCATCTTTTCTACTATTTTTGAGCTATTTAAAACCTGTATTTTTGGGCTAAAACTTGGGTTTTAAGGTCATTAAAGGTTGAAGGGTGGTTCACCCTTCTTTCCACCTTGTTGTTCTAACCTTTACCCTTGTGTTTCCCATCTTTTTACTATCTATTTTTTGAGCTTTTAAACACTACTTTTTAGAGTTATTTCAGTGGCTAAAATCATGTTTTGAAGTCCAAATTTGGAGGTGTTAGCCTTCCCTCCTTGTGTCTTGCTTACTAGCATACCTTGTGCTATGTTTTAGCATATTAATCTAGCTTTTTTTTAGCTTAATTTTAGCATGTTTTAGGCTTGTTTTTAGACTGTTTTAGCACTATTTTTGGTTGATAGTTGCATTTGAGCTTTGTTTTGCATGCTTGTAGTGTAATTGTCCTCATAAGTTTGGTGTTCCAGGCCTTAGACACCATCTTATTTGAGTTGATTGCATTTATTTATGGCTTTCCATACTTGTGATCACTCTTAATCATCTCTACGACCTCCCTCCTTTCGTGGCTTTTGTTTTTATTTTGAAAGTGGTTCAAACTACTTGTTTGTCTAAAGTATGAGATTGAGATGTCATGCTTAATGGTTTAATCCCTTTGGGGTTCATCACCAATGGTATGATGTCTTTTTCATGCCTAAGACAACACTTGGTTTGAGCCTTCTTTCCATTTAGAGGACTTAAACTCACCATTGGACTCAATGAATTAAAGAATGAATGGTAATCTAAAATGGAGTAATGAAATTGGTGAATCAAAAGGTGTAAGATAATAAAAAGTGTTGTGTTCAATCGGACGTTAATTGAACACATGGAAGTTTGAGGCATTTCATACTCATTAATGATGAAATGATTCAAGTTTCCAAGGTCACCACTTCCCTTGATCAATTCATGAAAGGGAGGAGGTTTGAGTCTTATTTTGTTGCATTTATTGAACTTGCACATTTTGGTTCATGAGCCATCATGCAATGAAATTGCTTGAATTGATGGTTTGTGGACCAAGTTTTGTCTCTTCTTTGATTTGTACATGAAAATCAGGGGTGAGTTGTGCAAACAACCCTTAAGAATACCCTGTGCATGCTCTGTTTGTTCTCTATTGCAGCAAGATGAACTAGGTAGCAAGGGCTGTTGAGCCATTTTCCATGGCCGACTGACTATCACTAGTGGCCGGTAGGCCCTCACTCCTGGTCGGCCGGCCACTAATGCAAAATTCAGCAGTGTGTTTTTTGAGCAGAGCAGAGTTATTCTAGAAGTGGACAAAAGTGTTAGTGTTTTACTGTGCAACAAAGACCTTCTGGAAGCAAAACAGTGGCCTTTTCGGGTGGAAACCGAGCATGTGCATGAGCATTCCTCGCGTACCGAGCATGTTTAAGTTTAAATATTTAACTTAGATATTTGTTGTAATTAATTAGTTGTAGCTAATTAATTTTGTAGAGTGTTGTAATTAATTAGTTAGTTAACTAGTTGTTTTGATCCATTAGTTAACTAGAATAGTTAATTCATTTGTTGTAATAATTAGTTCAGTAGTTTAGCTATTTATTTAATTTGTTTTGTAATAATTAGTTTAGTTTTAGTTAGTTAATTAGTTAGCTAGTTAGTTCATTCAGACTCTCCTTCGTGAGAGCGCAAACTTGTAATAATGTGTATGTCTTCCAACCCTATGTCTTTTCTCCTTTTATTTACTAGCTTATGATGGTTAGTTTAGAGACATCATGTTTTGTTTAGCATATTTCATGTTTGCATCCATTTGTATTGCATGCACCGAGGGTCGGTTCATCATTCTAACTGCATTATTAGTTTAATACTTCTTTGAATACATGTTTAGACCGCATGCTATTAAAATTGCTTCACATATCATGTTAAGTAGCCGAGCCTAAGTAATTGCATATTGTATGCATTGCATTAGTCATGTCGCATAGTTAGAAATCATGCATTTTTCTAACTCATTTATTTTTTGGCTTGGAGTACTAGGTGAGCTTTTACTTGCTTTAGCATAATTGCATGAGTGTTGATGTTGCCATGTTTAGCATACTTGCCATAAAGCTAATTCCTTAAATGATAAATTGTCTTGAATGCCTGTGGATGAAAGTTAGTTGCTTGAATTGGAATAATTTGAGTAATGTTCATATGCGATCACTTTTTCAAGTGGTACATATTTCAAAACAATTTTTCAAACAAAACATGACTCGAAATGTTCCAATTCTTGCAAAGTTAGTATATACTTGTGTGTGTGCGCATCACATAGTAATGCTAGCCTAATAAACCGGAATAGGAGCATATAATGTAAATAACAATCACATCATAATTAGTAGAGGCCGATCTTTGATAGGGTGAGCAAGGGTGCTCAATTCATTCATGACCTTCCCCTCTCGTACCTAGGCTCCTGAGCTGAGACAATCTTGGTGATAACGGACACGTAGCCTTTGGCATGAGTCATGGGTTTCCTAAATTTCTCGAAAACATTTAGGTGGTGACTCTGTATCTGGCAAAGCAGTACATTTTTGGCAATTTGATTCAAAATTGATTTTCCAAAAGATTTGTCAGATTTGGACTCTTTAGTGATTATTTATTTCACATTGCACTTGTGAGATCAGATTCAGAACCGCAGGAGTCTGATAGTGTAGGGCTTTTTTCGACTTCTGAAAGGAGTCGTGAAAAAGCCGAACTACACTATTACAGAAGATTTGTAAAAGACTTCTCCAAACTTGCCATGCCATTGACAGTTGACATAGAAAAATGTACTGTTTGATTGGAATGATCAAAGAGAGTCTGCTTTTCAAAAATTGAAGACTAGACTCGTGACCACATCAATTCTAATTCTACCTAATGGTACAGATGGGTTTCAGATTTATAGTGATGCATCGTACAAAGGTTTGGGATGTGTGTTAATGCAAAATGGGAAAGTAATTGCATATGCTTCACGATAACTCCGACCACATGAAAAGAACTATCTAACCCGTGACCTTGAACACGCAGCTATGGTTTTTGCTCTAAAAATCTGGCGTCACTATCTGTATTGAGTGACTTATGAGGTGTATACTGACCATAAAAGCCTAAAATACTTCTTTACTTAGAAAGAACTAAACATGAGACAGAGAAGATGGCTTGGGTTAATTAAAGACTTGACTTACAAATTCTGTATGATCCAAGAAAGGCGAATACAGTTGTAGATGCTTTCAGCAGAAAATCCATTGGGAATTTGGCATGTTTGCTTACCGGTCAGAAAGAATTGTCGTATAAGCTGGAAAGAAATGAAGTTGAGATTGTTTTGCATGAACATGGTGGAATTCTAGCCGGCATTTCTGCACAGCCCACCATAGTTGAGGAAGTTAAAGAAAAGCAATTAAAAGATAAGTTTTTGAAGAAACTTGTTGATGAGATTGAATCAAAATCGAGGCCTGAATTCATGTTTGAAGGCAATGCCCTAAAATTTCAAGGAAGACTTTGTGTACCAGATTGTTCAGAACTAAAGAGGTGCATTATGGTAGAAGTTCACAGTTCTAAATTTGCTATGCATCCGGGGAGCACAAAAATGTACAAAGATTTGAAAAAGAATTTCTGGTGGCCTGGAATGAAGAAGTGTGTTGCTAATTTTGTAGCCAAATGTCTACATTGCCAACAAGTTAAAGCTAAACATCAACAACCCGTTGGATTGCTTCAACCGCTTCCAATACCGGAATGGAAATGGGAATATATTACGATGGACTTCATTATCGGCCTACCTCGTTCTTCTAGAGGTTTGGATTTTATTTGGGTCATTGTTGATCATCTAACTAAATCTGCTCATTTTCTGTTTGTGAAAACCTTTTATAATACAGACAAATTGGCTAACATATCTATGAATGAGATTGTGAGATTACACGGAGTACTAGTATCTATTGTATCTGACAGAGACCCCAAGTTTACTTTGAGATTCTGGTAGAGTTTGCAACAAGTTTTGGGGGCTGAATTGAGATTGAGTAGTGCTTATCACCCACAAACGGATGGCCAATCTGAACGAACCATTCAAACCTTGGAAGATATGCTCAAAATGTGTGTTAGATTTCCAAGGAAATTAGGAAACTGATATGCCACTAGCTGAATTTGTGTACAACAATACCTATCATTCAAGTATTGGTATAGCTCCTTATGAAGCTTTATACGGAGGTCCAAAGTGAGAGATAGACCATTATTGGGACCAGAACTTGTGCAAGAGACGAAAGAGAAAGTGAAATTGATTCAACAATGATTGAAAACTACACAAAGTCATCAAAAGAGTTATGCAAATGTTCGAAGAAGAGATAGAGAATATGAAGTCGGTGACCATATGTTTATCAAAGTGACTTCTATGAAAGGGCAGACACGGCTTGAGGGAAAGGGCAGACACGGTTTGGGGTTAAAGGCAAACTAGCACTGTGGTACATTGGCCTGTATGAAATCATTAAGAAAATTAACCCAGTGATGTATCAAGTGGCCTTACCTCCAGTTATGGAGAATATGCACAATGTCTTTCATATCTCAATGCTTCGGGATTATTTGCGAGACCCACATCATGTTATTGAACCAACTTATGTGTTTCTGAAAGATGATTATACTTACGAGGAATGACCAATCCAAATTGTCAACCGCCGGATTAAAAGATTGAGAAACAAAGAAATTCCATTGGTGAAAGTCGAGTGGCAAAATCACGGAGGAACTTATGCAACGTGGGAAACAGAATAGGACATGATGAAGTGGTACTGCTCGCTCCTCAGAGACTCGACATTTTTCTAAAATAAAGGTAATTCGAGTTTGAAGGACCAAACTTTTTAAAAATGGAGACTCTAACAACCTAACGTGATTAGTCACTAAACCATGATTGAGAATGCCTAACAAGTAATTTATAAATTAATTGCATGTGTATTGTGTTATTTGGGCTTATATTTGTTTGACGTAGAAATATTTGTCTAACTTTCTGATTTAATGTGCAAATTGAAGGCCTTACAGGCATCTGAACACGAAATTGGTTGAGTCTATGAGTTATTTTGAATTTTTAGAATTTTCTGGTAAGATTACATAGAATTTGATTCGGAAACAAATAATTAGAATAAAATAATTGTCATTGATTAGTTTAATCAAGGATCAATTAATTTAGCTTAACCAAGCCTATATAAGGCTAATTTGATTCTAGGATGTTACAAAAACACTCTCATTTGAGCTCCTAACGTGAGAGAGAGAGAGAGAGAGAGAGAGAGAGAGAGAGAGAGAGAATTGAGATCAAAGCTTGAGGAGGAGGAATTTCATGGAAAATTGAGGAATTTGGCTTGGAAACTCAAAGACATAGCAATCTAGAGCCAAATTAAAGAGTTTAGGTACGGATTCAAGCCTTTAGTTATGCAATTGAGACACTTAGCACATGAATTGAAGAGCATTGAGTTAATTAATGCAAGAATTAAGTTTACATAGGAGAATTGGAAGTTAATACATGCATGCATGTACATATCATGGTGTTTTGAAGTTGTTTTCAAAGAATTTTCACATGTATGTCCTTATCTTCGCTATGTTTCAAGCATTAAACATGTTTTCGAACTAAACATCTCAATCGTACATGTGTTAGAAGCTTTGGTTTCAAGTGATACATGCATGTTACAAATATATATACAATTCAAGTTTGCTTTTGAACAATTAGCTTGCTTTTGGGCCTTGATTTTGTGAAATGATCTTTAATTCATAACGTTTTACAAGTTTATGAGAGTTTTCTCAAGTTTTGGGCCAAAAAGATGTGTTTTGAAGCTTTGAATTTGAGTTTTGGAGCTAGAAGTGCAATCTAGAAATTCCAAAATTTGCACTCTTCGCTCGAGCGAAGAATACGAGCTCCCAATACTTTTGCAAAGTTTGGGTGTGACGACCCCACCTGTATAATGATTATCACTTAATTAATTAAGAAGATTTGAATTTTAATTGCCAATTATTCTAATTTAATTTGGGATTTATGAAAATTGTGGAGACTGATTCGTATATGATTCTATTGAGAATTTATGTTAGAATTAAAAGCCTAAATGGCTCAAGATAGTACAAATGGCGAATTGAATTATTTTAATTTTGAGTGTCGGACCATATAGGAGTTTAATTAAATATTCGATTCGGATTTATAAAACTGAGATTTGATTAATTGGGTCCGAATTGGAGTTAATTAAGTTAAGAGGATTGAGAATTAAGATTATTATGAATTAAATTTATTTATGAGGTGTTCAATTGAATATGTAATTTATTGGCGAATATTTTGAAATCTAATCTGAAATTGAAAGCCTTAATGATTTAAGAAATCAAAATTAAGGATGAAAATAAGTTTAATTTAATATTTGGAGCCTTCTGGGAGTTTGATTAAAAATCTAAGTCAAAATGATAAATTTAAATATAATTAATTGGGCTCTAATGGAAGTCAATTAGACTAATTAAATTATGTGGGATTGGTAATTAGTTATGATTAATTTAATTATGTGCTAATCAAGATGTATTAAGAATAAGTGTTATTTAATTAAATTAATCTTAACCATAAATTAAATTGTAGAATGATTTAGAATTTGATGATGTATGTGGGTGTGGGTGTGCAAAGAACTTTCGTGTGTGCGCCCTGAGAAATCTGTATGTGTGTGCATGTTAAGTGTTGTGTTTGAAGTCCTAGAAGAATGGGTGTGTGCACGTGTAATGAGGATAAGAGGGGATGAGAGTAATGTATGTAATGTGGTGTATTGAAGGGAATAGTTTGTCATTGAGTTCAAGAACTCTAAAGGGAGGAAGAAGAAAACTGTACGGGAGAAAGAGAGCGAGAAAGAGTGTTCAAGTTAGCTCCTAATTGCTGGAAATGGGGAAAAAAACTAAGGAAAAGTTAGGAAAACTAAGAAAAAGAAAGGAGACTCTAGGCAAGATTTCTAACTCCAATCTTGTAGTAAATCCTCTTCTACATCTCAAATTAAGAAGAAATAGAATCACATTGTATGTAAATTTGAATAAAATGAAAATAAATAAATATATATTAAGTTCAAGAATTAAGCAATTAATTTAGGAAATTTACTAATTGGGTTTAATTTGTGTTATTTTTCATAAATTTAGACTCCATCTTTACATGCATCATGAATTTGGAAGGAATTTAAGTCATTCAATTTTATACTATGAAATTCATGAAAAGAGTTTAATCATGGAGCTAGATGAAGTTTTGATTTTGATTTGAAACCTAAAAATTAGTTTGATTTTAATCCCTAATCCATGCATATAATGTAATTTAAGAGTTTTATTTAATTTAAACAAATTTGGGAATATATTAAATTAATTAGTTTTATTTGAATTACATATATTCAATGTTGGCTAGGAAATTGGCAAGAAAATGAAGAATTGGAGCTAAAATCAAAGTTTAGGAAGTTAAATTAGAAATTAATTATTTTGGGTTTAGTTTGAAAGTTATTGTTAAATTAAGCTCCATAAATTACATGCAACAAAGATTTGTTGAAGATTTATCATGGCTCATAATTATTTTCAAGTTTTGATGAAATTTTGCATGAGTTTTGAACATGAAATTGGGTTTTAAAAGCTTAATTTATGCTTTGGAATTTATGAGTTTGAAATTGGGTTTGATATGAAGAAAACGAATTAAATCTAAATTTGGACAAATTAAGAAATAAATTATAATTTGAATTTGACAATCAAGAACTAGTTTGATATTAATTTGCATTTCATATATGTAGATATTTTTCTAAGAGCCTTATGGCTTTAATTTCATATTTTGTAAGAAAAATAAAGAAAAGTTTTGAATCATTATATTCATGAAGTTATAGCTTTAATCTTAACAAATTAAGGAGGTTTTTGCATTAAGATTTGGAATTTAGTTATGTGTTCATATTTGTTAATGACATTATATGTTGAAAAATGTATGAATCTAAGTGTTGAAATGAAATTTGGAAGCTAATCTTCAGTTTTGGAACTCAGAAAATTTACAAGCTGCTCGAGTGACCAATTGGTGGCTCGAGTGAACATTTTGAGCTTCCAGTATTTTTATAGATAGTACAGTCCACTTGAGCGACCAAGTGGTGGCTCGAGCGGCCAGGCTATTTTCATCATGTTTTGAAAAATCACACTTTGTTTATATTTTCATCTCATCTCCTCCCAAAGCATTCTAGACATGATTTATGACTCAATGAAAATTAACAAGCTAACAATCAACATAAATTAGTTGATTAAAGAATAAGTCATTAACTTAGTAGTAATTAATTAAGAAGCCAAGTATGAAATTGGTCTATTTGGAAAATAAGGATTTGGTAATGAAAGAATATGTGAAATAAGAACCCGATTTATTTGAATAAGAAAGAATAAGCGTAGTAGAACTTTGGACTACTTAGATAGAAAAGACAAGAAAAGTCAAGTTTGATCAAGGAAGTGATATCGTGTTTCTATGTGTATATGTTATGTGTTTGTATAGGTCACGCTATCGCTTTGCTCGATTTATCGGATCCGTCAATCTGCAGGTGATCTACTGCAGCCTATCGTGAGTAATAACTCTGTAAAGCTATATCTAATTATAAGGTGCCGTTTGGTAATACTTACGTTTTCAATTTTCTGTTTATATTTACAAAAATTTAAAAAACTCAAATAAAAACTTGTTTGGTAAAATTTTTGATTTATAAATCAGTGGTCTCAGTTTATAAATTTGGCCAAAAAATGAAAACACAAAAAATGTGTTTCCGTTTTGAGTTTTGAGTTTTTTATTTTTTTACCACCCAACATTAGTCACCACCCGCCACCATTTTCCACCACCGTCTTCCGCCACCACCACCCATCACTCACCTGCCACCACCACCTGCCACCACCACCCACCACCCGCCACCACCACTCGCTACCACCAGCCACCCACCACTTGCCACCCACTCGCCACCACCACTACCACCACCACCACCGCCATCCACCGCCACCACCCACCACCGCCACTACCATCCACCGCCACCACCACCACCACCTACTTGCCACCACCACTCACCACCCACCTACCACCACCACCCGCCACCTACTTGCCACCACCACTCACCACCCACCTACCACCACCATCCACCACCTGCCACCACCTACCCACTACCACCAGCCGCCCACCTGCCACCACCACCCACCCGCCACTCACCTGCCACCACCACTCATTACCATCACCACCACCACCCACTCACTACCACCTGCCACCCACCACCGTCACCCACCCACCCACCACCATCACCACCTACTACCACCCACCACCACCCGCCATCCGCCACCCACCTGCCACCACCACCCACTCGCTATCACCCGCCACTGTCACCCGCCCACCCACCATCACCACCACACCACACCCACCCACCTATCATCACCACCCACCTGCCACCACTACCCACCACGCATCACCACCACCACCACCACCATCACCCACTGCTACCACCCACCACCCACCACCCACCACTGCCACCCACCTATCCACCACCACCTACCCGCCACCACCACCCGCCACCCGCTACCACCACTACCCACTGCTACCACACCAAGAACTGCCACCGACTCCACTCACTACCACCACCCACGCGCCACCACCCACCATCACCAGCTATCCACCAACCACCGTTACCACTTTCCACCACCGTCTTCCGCCGCCACTTGCTACCACTTGCCATTTCTCACTCTTTTTTATATTTTTAAAATTTTTTAAACATTTTGTCAATTACCAAACACGTTTGTAGTTTATGTTTTTCTAAAAATAAACAAAATCAGTTTATAAAATTTTTGTAAATATAAACTGAAAACGTAAACGTTACCAAACACAGTATTTTCTGACTGATATGATACGATGTGTTTTTTAAAATGCTATTTTATGAATCATGAATGAATGTCCATTTTTCTAAAATGTATTTGTGGCATCCTTAGTTCACGTGACCCTCGCCCAAGGGTAACAATATCATGGCCAATATGCATGTGGCCCTCGCCCAGGGGTAATAATACTGTGGCTTATATTCATATGGCCCTTGCCCGGAGGTAACAATACCGAGGCCTATATTCACATGGCCTTCGCCTGGGGGTAACAATACCATGGTTACTTGCGTGCAAGATATGGACTTTTATAGTCGTTGATACCAACTATACATGTGGGTCTCAAGACCAAGTTGATATGATAGCTAATGGGTGTGCCACGTATGATCTTGTGCAAAATCTGAATCTGAATATGAATATGACTATGAACATGTATATGAATCTAATTTTGATTTGAAATCTAAATATGTATAAGACTCTGTTTCTGATATAAACTCAGATTTCTAACTCTGTGATGGACATCATTCATTAAAACCCTTTACCTTGTTATTATTCACTGGGCTCCAGCTTACTGTATTATTTATGTGTGTAGGTGATCAGGCACGTGACTGTGCTTAGAGGCATCTCGCTCGAATTGCTTTTTGTCACCAACCCATGTGCCTCCTTGGAGGTTCCAGATATGTCAAGTGGTTATGGCTATGTGATTAAAGTTCAAGTTTTGTTTTTCTTGTTTGTTTAAGCAAGTCTGTTTATTTTGTAAATAGGGCTAAGTCCCTTTTTGTCTAATTTGTATATATATGATGATGTGTAAATGTATATATATAAAGTTTAAAAATTTTCTATCTCATATAAGTCTCAAGACTCAATGGACGTTGTATATTTGTTATTTGCTTCCACTAGCCCCTAATAGTATGTTAACTGCCTTAGAGGCCTTTGGTAATCCCAAGATTATTGGCCGATTACGATGCTAAACCTATAAGGGCGGGTTTGGGTCGTGACATTGGGGGTTGGCTCGAGCAACAAAACTTGTGCTTTAGCGACCACCCTTATTTTTGATCTTCAACTTGAGCGAAGAAAGTTGAGCTTGAGAGTAAAATGAGAGCTCCCAAAAGCTTTGCAGACTAAGGGGTCCACTCGAGTGACAAAAGTTGCGCTCGAGCAAACTACACTGTTTTCAAAATTTTGACTAAGTGTTTTAAAGTGCATTTTGACATTCTCATCGCATCCTAGGCGTTTATAAGCCTTGATTAAAGACATAATAATGAGGGTAAGGATTAGAAACACACTAAGATAGAAAAGAAATGAGTTAAGTGTTTTTCAAGCTAGTGTTTCAATGTGTATCCACTGTGTTTTTGTGTAGGTTACGCACCATAAGCTGTCTGATCCATCTATTTTGACTATTCTGCTACTGTGAGTAATAACTCTGTAAAGCTATGTTCAACTTTAAGTATTTTCTGAATGATATGATATGATCTGTTTTCTGAAATGCTACTTTATGAGTGAATGAATGATTGTCCAACTTTTTGAAATGTATTCACGACATCCTTAGCATCATGTGATATAAGTTATCTGTTACTCAGTACCGGAGGTTCCAATATGGAACTAGTTAAGCATAACCATTATTTGCTCTGTATCTGTTCTGTATATAGGTCTTTATGACCGTCTCATGTAATCATGAACCATCTGTTCTGTTAGCGCTAATGGATGTACCACATATGTTTATCTGTGAACTTTGAATCTGAATATGTACAAGAATTTGTTTCTAATCTGAATTCTGATTTTTGATTCTATTATGGACATCATTCCTTAAAACCTTTACTCTGTTATTATTCACTAGGCTCCAGCTCATTGTATTATTTATGTATATAGGGGATCAAGTGTGTGACAAGGCTCAGTGATGATTGCCTGAAAGATCTATTTTCTCATCTAACCATAACGCCTTCCGAGGAGGTTTCTGAGTTTATTGTGGTCAAGTTTTTGCAAACAAGTTTTAGTTTTGTTTTCTTCTGATTGTCTAAACAGGTTTTGGGTACTCTGTACTTAGGGCTAAGCCCCTTTTTTACTGTATCTGTAATTGTGACATAAGACCATCATGTATATGATGTCACATATATGCATATAAGTTTTTAAATTTTCTGTCCCATGTATGTCTGCATAGCTCCATGGACGTTGTATTTGATATTTGTTTCTGCAAGCTCCTTAACTTTGCTTAATTTGTTCAGAGGCCTTCGGTAATCTCAGGATTACTGATCGGTTACGACGCTAAACACATAGGGGCGGGTTTGGGTTGTGACAGTTCAAGTAGGTCTAAGACCCAAGATGTTACAACCATCCAATTTGAAGGTCTCGTTCTTCTATAATTGGTTATTGAGAGGGAACCTCAGTATTTTTTATTTGGTTCATCACTAGTTCACTTTACTTCAACTGCTTACTATGGAAGATACATTGTTTAACTATTTGGTGAGGTATATTTTATTATTATTGGAACTTACCTAAGACAGTTTATGAGACTTCCGTGTCTCGATTTGTAATAAGTTTATAAACAAATTGTTGATAATTGAATCAGACCATGCACGTACCTTCATTCTTGGGACCACTTAAGAATTCTTTACCTTTGGTTGGTATATCCTCAAGCTAACACATATTTACAATTGGTTCGAATCACAATGGTTTTGGTGCCTCTAAAGGACAAATGTTAGTACAAAGCACAAAATAATCATTTTTATTATTGTGAGAACCTATGAGCATTGTTTGAAGCAAAGAGATACTTCAAAGAATGCCACATGTAATAAAATGATGTTTGAAGGATACTTCAAAAAATAAAGATACAAAATACAGTTTGAAAGATATTTTGAGATCAGCCTTCTTCTGAGTTGGCTGTGGATGCCTTTGTTGAAAATTCCAACTAGTGGCAAGCAATATAGTTGACATAGGCCAACTCAAGTAATTGATGAAAATAATTCATAGTCTTATATGTTGTGTTGTTTTGTGATTCATGAGCATAAACGTTTTGCACCTTTGAAAGTGCTAACAAAAATGATGACAAATTCATGTTAAATCATCCTCAAAGGATATGTGCTAGTGTTGTTGTTCATACCATATATATTTAATTATAATGTTTCAAAGGCTGTATAGCTATGATTTAAATGTGTCATTTTAACATATTCGAAACACTTTATTGCTCAAGTTAGTCTTGTGCTTGATCTCTTTAAAGCATTTTGCTAGTGCTATTGTAATATTCAAAGCATTTCGTTGCTCTCAATTAATCTTATGCTTTGGTTCAACCCTTAAAAAATTCAAATAAATTTTAATGGGCCGTGGGGGGTAACATTGGCTCCATAAATATTATTTTTATTATTACGAGAAGACACATATGTAGACACCCCATTTTGACCGCCCGCAAGACTTAGGCACTTGGCTCAATACACTCGATAATGAAAGTTGAATTGTATGCTTTGAATTCACAACGATTCGGATTCAGTCAAGCTCTCGAAATAACCTCAAATCTTCAACATTTACCTTGTTTGAACCTCTGGGTCCCATTTTTGGACCTTTTTTCACCCTAAGTCGAAGTTTGAACCAAAAAAAATAGGGGAGGGCATCAAAGCTCGGCCGGGCATCAGTGATGGCCGGCCGGCCTTTGGTGGCAAAAAACACTATTTTGGGCAGGAGGCCGCCAGCTGTCCATTTTTGAAGATATTTATCACCTTTTGAGCTCAAATTGTATAAAAACGAAGCTGTGTTATTGTTTTGAGGGTTGAACAAAAATTTAAAAAGTGTATATACACCTTGAGAGCTCCTTCCTCCTCTTTCTTCCTTAGCAAGCAACCTTTGAGCTAACCTAGCTTCCTTGTGTCATCTCCATACACTATACACAACCTTGTCTCACCATCTTAGAGCCTTGGTTGATCTTTGAGAAGCATAATTCAAGCTTGAGAGTGTGTTGGAGCTTTGATCACAAACAACAAGCTTATACCTTTGAGAGGTATAAGCTTGCTATCTTCCTTCTTGCTTTCATTTACTACTTAGTTCTTATTGTTTTATGTTGTTTTGATCCTATTTGAAGTGTTTAAGATTGGGTTTGAAGAGTTACCAAAAGGGTAGAGGGAGTTTGCTCTTTCCACACCTTTACCTATAGCTCAAACCTCTCTTTTACACTCCTTTCCTTTGTTTCTTGCACTGATTTTCAAAGGTAAAAAAAGGATAAAAATCATGTTTTGAAGTTTCAAAAGTGGAGGGGTTAGCTACCCCTCCTTGTTTTTGCTTCCTAGCCTTGTTTCATCACTTTGTTGTCTAGCCTTTTTAGGCTTTTTTTCATGCATTTTTAACCTCCATTTTCATGTATTAAGGGCTTTTTTAAGGCTGTCCAAGCCTTTTAATTGATTCATGCTTTGGTTAATTCATTTGTTGTCTCATAAGTTGGCATACGTAACTTGTTACGTATTGTTCCAAGCTTTTCTTTGCTTACTTTCCATGTCTAAAAGTCTAATTTTAACAATCAACTCACCATTCATCTCTTTCATTCTTTGAGAATGATATCAACCAATTGAGGTTGCTCAAAATATGTAAGAAAGACTCTTTCTTAATGGCTTAATCTTTTCAGAGATTCATTGCCAACGGTATAGTCTCTCTCTCTCATTTTTTTGAAGAACCTTTCGTTTGACATTACTTTTTGTTTAGAGGACTTTAAAATCACCATGGACAAATGGACTAAAGAATGGCAAGGCTTTATAAAATTTATAGCGACCCCGGTCTTTTCCCATTCGATGTTTGTATCCAGACTTAGGTTCCGTAGATTCTATCTTTGTGTAATGGTTGTTGTTGTTCTATATTTTCTTATTTGGAGTTTTAGGATGTGTTGGGCGTATTTCGAATAGTTGGGTTGAGCCTTGATCTAGATGTTGGTTGCCTAGTTTTTTTTGCCTTTCCGCTCGAGCGGACATTCCTGCACTCGAGCGGGTTTTACACTTTTCCAGCATTTTTGGTCCCTGCAAAACTTCTGCAGGTGGGAGTTCTACGCTCGAGCGGGTTGAGCTCGAGCGGTATTGTTGACGCTCGAGCGGGTAGTGTGTTCTTCGCGTGGGTTCTGGAATGGGGGAATCTACGCTCGAGCGGTTATAATTGAGCTCGAGCGGACTTTGTTTTTTGTTCTTTACGCTCGAGCGGTGTGTTGTACGCTCGAGCGGGCCTGTCCAGTTTATATAAGCAGCAGCGGGTTTTTAATCAGTTTTTCATCTTCTTTCAGATTCCAAACCCTAGATTACGAGTTCTCTCTCTCCCAACTCACCTTCTCTTTTAGGATTGATCTATCTAGAGTGTGTTTCTACCCTAGTTTCTTCATTAAAAAGGTAGAGTGAGTCGAGGGCTTTCATTTAATCTGAACAGTTTTGGATTTGGAGCAATTTGGGCATCATCTTCATCTTCTTCTTTTTGAGTTATTTCTTCGAGGTAGGGATTTCCTACTCCATTTATACGTTTTAATCCTAAGTGGTGGTATTTTGGTATGTGGGGTTAGGTTAGAAATTTTGGGAGAAACATTAAGGTTTTGTCATGGATTAATTTATATAATTAATTTAAGGGAAGATTGTGATATTGGGTTAAATTCATGAGATTGGGGAATTTAGTGGTTTAATGATGTATTTGGTAGTTTAAATACTACCTTTGAGAATATTGAAATTACATTTATTGTTATAGTTATTTCTTGCTTAGAAATAATTGTTTTGGGCTATCGGTGGAGGATAGCCATTGATTGTTGTAGTGCTTGCATGCGCTTAGGTATAACTGAAATTGAGTCAATTGTTTGACTGTCGAGTTAATACAGAACATTCGTGTATTAATTATGTGTTGTATATGGCAAGTATTGATTATGTTGCATATGCATTTGGTTTTGGAGGAGATAGGGGATGAACTCCACGGTTTAGGGGAAGATAGGGGATGGACCTCTAAACCGGACTTGTTGGGAGGAGATAGGGGATGGACTCCAGTAGCATCACTTATGTGTGTGCTTAATTATAATAGAAATATTTCTATTTGTTGTTGATATGATACATCACCACCATGTGTATCAGTTGGGAAGTAAGGAAGTGAATTTGATTGAGATTGGTATAACACCAGCATGTGTGTTTATTATGTTATGAGAAAGGTTTAACCTGATTTGTTATCCTTGTTGAGTTGTTTGGCTGTGTTCTAAGCCATGATCAGATAAATGAAAAGTAAAAGGTGTCATAGACCATGTATCATAGACAACGCAGCGTTTGTGTCGATGAATTGTAAATTGATTATCTTGTGTTAACCATATATCAAAAAGGTGCACGCTTTTAGTTAATTCTTATGCTTGGTTTAGTATTTCATCGGGCGGGCTTACCCTATATGGGAACTTCATTTTCAGGTTCAGGTGGTTCACTACCTCCAAAGACTTAGCTTGTGAGGATTTGGACTTGAAGACTTGTTTTTATTTGTTTTAGTTGTTTTATTTGAATTATGTAAACATTCAAGCCCAGGGCTTTATTTGTTTTGAGTTAGAACTCATGAAATTGTGTCCAAGTGTTGGCTTGGCAAGATGTAAGCCCGTAGGGCATTTATTTTGATGTTTTATTTCGAAATACTCTGATGATTTAAATAATACAATGTTTTTCCTTTTAATAATGCATGCCTTGTTTTATATTTAATAGGTTTAATTTTGAGGGCGTTACAAAATTGGTTTAAAAGTTGAAACAACCCATATAAAGAAAATGGTTAGAATAGCTTGAACTTGGCTGGACGTTATGCCAAGTTCCTTGTGTCAAGAGTTGTCACATGCTAATTCATGGCATTTTAATGATTCTTGAAGCGCTAACCTCCCTCTTTGAGCTCATTTCATGACAAGAAGAAGGGGTGGTCTTATTCATTGCATTCATTAACTCTTTGTCCAAAATGGTATCCGAGACCCTCAAGTAATCAATTTGCTCATTGATGGCTTTGGGATCAATTTCAACCTTCTCTCGAGGCTTTCCCATGACAAAGAAGGAAGATGGGACAAACAGAGCTTGAGAACACTCTGTCTGCACTGGTTACCTCAAAACACTAAAACAAAGTTTTGCACCAAATTGATGCATGGCTCGTTATCGTGAGACCGGCCATCATTGATGCACCGGTGGCCTCAAAGGCAGCAGTAGCGCTTTTGCAGAAAACATAGCAATGGTCAAGGTGAAACCGAGTTGGCTTGACAGACAGTAACTCTCAAAGTGCTATGCATGCAACCTTCTTCCATCTTCACTTATGCCTTGCCAAATGCTATTAATTGTTTCATTAATGTTATAATTAGCGAAGTTGTAAATTAATATTAGTGTGCTTAGTATTGTTGTAATAAAGTAGTTAATAAGCTTAGTCAATTGATATAGATTATTGTAATCAAGTAGTTAAGTTAATTATTATTCATTTGCCCGCTTTTGTAATAGTTAGTTAATTGACATTGATTAGCACCTCGCGTGAGGGTAAAATGTTGTAATAATGTGTATATTTTCCAACACCACGTCTTTTTCCTTTTATTTAAATCGCCATTTATAGTTAGTTTAGAGCACGTTTCATTAGTATTCTCATGTTTTGCATCTATTCGCCTTTGCATGTATCTAAGGTTTGGCTCATCAAACTAACCAAGTGTTTAAATTCATTACCTAAATACGTGCTCTCTCATATGTCTTGAATGAAATCATATACCATGCTCATAGCCGAGCCTATAAAATGCATAATGTGTGTTGCATTAGCCATAATCGCATAAGTTAGAACATGCATCTTTTGTTAACTCGCTCACCTTTTTTTTTGCTTAGAGTACTAGGTGAATGTAACAACCTCAGATCGACATCTGTTAAACCAATCAATTATCTACCGACATCGCTAAACCGAATCGATAATGACTGATAAGTGAACTGGATGAACTACTAACAGACTGATGGAACTAAAACTGAAGTTGAATAAGTTTATCTGTTATATTGCATTTCTATCTGTTTAATTGATTAATTATCTGTTTGAATCCATGTGTTTAAACTGTTAATTGAAGGCCTTATCGGCGGCCGAATTAGGAACCGTTTAGTGTTTTGGACTCAGTAGAATATTCCTGATTTAATGATATATTTATCTGAAAATTGATTAGGAATGATTAAATTAGATTAAATAAAGCCAATTAAAGAGTTTGTCATAATTACCGAATTGCCATTTTGAGTGGACTTTGTCTACTTCCATCACTTGAGCCTTATATACTTGATTAAAACATTTGATCAGCCCTTTCTTGCTTTCCAACTGACCATAGAAGAGGTTAGAGAGAGAGAGAATTATTCTTGTTGAAATTGCTAAGAGAACTTGAAGATTTGAGGCATGGATTGCTAGATTGAGCTCCTAGACTTGTAATTGAGTCTTAGGTGAGTGAATTCATCTTCTTCTTGTTGAGTTTAAACTTGTTCTTGCATGTTTCATGCTAAATTGATGAACTAAGTCATGTTTTAAGCTTAGCATATGAGATTGAAGTCAAATTCTTGCATGCATGTTAATATCGTTGCGGTTTGAGTTAAGTTCACGGCAATTTGTCACATGCATGTTCATGGTATTGTTATAGTCCATGTTTTCAACTTGCTTTTCAAAGAATTGAGCTCATTTGAGCATGATTTGAAGCTTAAAATTGTTTTGAATGCATGCATGTCATGTTTGAGCATTGTTCTTGAAAATGGTTTGAAATTGGGTTTGATTGAAACACCCTTGGGCCTTGATTTCTTAAATTGAGCTTAAAACTTGTTATCCTATGTGTTAGAAAGAGTTTCCCAGAAAGTGGCCCCAGGAGGACCGGATTTGGAGCATTGAAACTTGGTTTGAACCCCAGAGGTTGAATCTGGATTTCCCAGATTTTGGACGCCCGCTCGAGCGGGGGAAGTGCCGCTCGAGCGGGGAATTCATGCTTCCAAAGATTTTTCAAGATTAGCGCATACCGCCGAAAGGATTTTAACGCCGAGCAGAAAATCGCGATCCAAAGATTTTTGCACCTTTCATCACGCCGAGCGGAATGTACGCCGAGCGCGGGCCTTTGTGCTTGTCCGCCGAGCGCGAAACTCAAGCCGAGCGAGGCCCCTGCTTTTCAAAAATTTAAATTGTATATCAGGCAATATTTTTGCATCCTCATCCCATCCTAGGCATTCTTAGGCCTAGTTTAAGGCATCTTAATGAGGATTTAGACATAGAACCACACCGAGGAATTTAGGGATTTAATTATATCCTTCCGATCGTGAACTTAGTGTGTGTTCTATTTGTTAACTGCTTAGGGTTGGTTCTCGGGGACGCCATTACCGCTATAGCCCAATCTCGTGAGTAACAGATTGTGTAAAGATATGTTCAAATGGTTATATTTTGAATAATCGAATCGAACTGCTTATTGAACCGATATTGTTTATTGAATGAATGTATGTCCCGTGATTTCGAATCAGTATTGGGCATCCTTAGCACCCATCGTTATTGATATTACAGAGCTCGCCGGTTTCCTTGTGAAACCATATCTGCATCGATTGATGATCATCATTATCGCTGTCAAGGTTCTCGGTCCTTTTGGACCTATCGTTTATAGGCTAATGAATGTACCACATATGGGATTGATTGAAATATCGATTGATCAAATATCGAAAGATTGAAATATCAGATAATGAATTGATTTCATTATCGTGAAGAGACATTCATTCATAACCCTTTAATCGTATGTTATTCATCGGGCTTTAGCTCACTGTTTATATATATATGTAGGTTCTCAAAGAACTGCATCGGAGCTAGAGCGTGGGATTGGTCCCCATTTTGTCAAGCCACTTATGTGCCTCATCATGAGGTTCCAAGTTGCCATGTTATGGCTTGGGGTGTTTTGTGTCCCTATCGGTCCCCTTATTGTATTGTACTTTTGTATAGACTGCCATCGTATTATCGAGGGATTCAACTCGCATCGACCGATCAGGTATCAATGTATAGATCAGATATGGATTGTACTATTTTAAACTGTATGAATGCATAAAAATGTTTTTGACATACAGATTTTCACAGCTCAATGGACACTAGTTATTTACTGTATTGGCTTCCGCGAGGCCCTCAGACTGCTTTGATCAGATATCGTTTCAGAGGCCTTTGGTAATCTCTTGACATCGGCCATTTTGCTAAACCCATAGGTAAGTTTGGGTCGTGACAGTGAGTTTTTACGTTTTAGCATCTTGCATCGAATGTTTGTGTTGCCATGTCCAAAGCATGAATTCCATGAGGCTAATTGCATAAATGATATAAACTGCTTTGAATGCTCAGGATGAAGGCCAATTTCTTGAATTGGGATAGTTTGATTAATGTCCTATTTGCCCACTTTTTTTCAGGTGACAAATTCACAAAAAAATTTCAAAACAAAACATAAGATCAAATGTTCTAATTCTCACAAATTAGTCTATATTTGTGTGAGCATCACATAGCAAAAAATAGCTAATAAATCAACAAAAGCATATAATGTAAGTAAGAAACACATCATGATTAGTAGAGGCATCTTTGATCGAGCAAATGGGGTGCTCAATTCATAACCTTCCCTTCGCACCTAAGTTCCCAAGCCGATACACTTTTGGTGATGATTTAACTAATGGCCTTTGGCACGAGTTTCAGGTTTTCTAAATTTATCAAAAATATTTAGGTGCCGACTCTGAAATCTAGCAAAACAATCCATTTTTGGCATTTGATTCAAATATTGATTTTTCAAAAAGAATTGCCGGATTTGGACTCTTTTTGTGTTTTCACTGTTTCACATTGCACTTTTGAAATCAAATTTAAAACCACAAGTGGAGTTTGAACTATAGGGCTATTTGCCTTTCGAAAGGAGCGCGGAAAGTCTCGCTACAACATGGCATTCTCTTACTCATTTGGAGATTAGATGGAAAAAAGTAGAGAAAATGGAGTATAGAATGAAGGAGATGGTAAATATGAAGGAACACATGTCAACACAAGAATAAAGATTGAATGATAGAGTAGTTATTAGGTAGTTATTTCCTACACTTTTTATTCTTATAAATAATCATTCATGACTACATTGTAAAGATTCACCCAACACAAATCAAAGACAATTGATTTATCCTTCTTGTCATTTCCCTTATCATGGGAGTAGATTTAACTTTGATTATTTTCTGCACTTCTTTTTCGAAGTATAAGAGTAAAAGTAAATTAATAGTTACTTTGATTGTTCACTCAATCATTTTAATTATTCACTCAATTATCTTCTTCATCTCCCTCTCTTCTTCTTCTTCTTCTTCTTCTTCTTCTTCTTCTTCTATTTTTCTTTTCTACACTTGGCAATTTTCAAGTCATCTTCATTGAGGCAAAAGTACCGTCAATACAATCGCCTAATAATCGCCTTAAATTTAATCAGAAGAATTTTTCAATCCTTGTTGCCACGCTCGCATTTATCATATTTTTCTTCGAAGGAAAAAACAAGCCAAACAACCCTATTTGGCACGATTAATAGAAGATTTCCACTTGACATGAAGATTAGAATATGGAAGAGGCGATTACGAGTGAGGCCTAAGTTCTGATTGGGTCAACACGAAGTGTTTGTGTGACGCCCTAATTTTCATGGATATCATATGATAAATTTAACTATAAGTCTAATAAAGATTAAGAATAATTCTCATTTCATTACTCCCAAAATGAATAACCATTCAAACATTACCATCCATTGATCAAATAATAATAATAATAATAATAAAATTGCATCCATCTAATTACATCCCAAGTTATCACAAATTAATATATAATTTGTTCAGACAGTAGATAATCATACTAAAATTTTAAAAGGAAATTAAGGCTCGGTCGGTCTCTAAGTCTGCCAAGGATCATAAAGCTAATCCTTACCTTTGTAATTATTAAGCCTTCTTTCAGCTGCATTGGTACCTGGCATAAAACATCATGAGTTATGAAGCCCAATAAGATACAACAACCTAATCTATCCAACCTGATAATACAAGCATAGATAATGTAGGCAAAACACATACTGATAACAATAATGACAATAATAAACAAAATAATCACATGGCAGAAACATTCAATGCCGTAATGATAGTGTCATGTTTCAGTTTTCCTAAGGTTTGGTTATCTAAATCATTTAGGTGACTCCTTGTGAAGTATGGGTGTTCACGAGTCGGTTCAACTTTGGTTCACGTTCAATCTATCAACCGAACCAACACAATTGGATTGGAAAACCACTTAACCGTTGCCGATCAACTTCTTCTTTGAAATCAACAGAGTCAAAGTACTCGAATTGGCAATCAAATCGGTTAATTTCAAACATCTGAGAAAGAGAATGAAGAAAAAAATATAAAAATTATGAAATTCAGAAGTTCATAACTTATGTAGATTTGTGAGAAAGAAATAAAGATAGTGAATGAAAAAAAATGGGAAAATGAGACAGAAAAAAGGGGACACTTACCATGTCACCGACTACCATTATCGCCATCATTGTATCACCATATCGCCATCGCCATCACTATCGCTTATGCTATTACCGCCATCATTAGTTGCCATCGAAAAGGAGA
Source organism: Camellia lanceoleosa (assembly GCA_025200525.1). NCBI lineage: Eukaryota > Viridiplantae > Streptophyta > Magnoliopsida > Ericales > Theaceae > Camellia > Camellia lanceoleosa. Next base: position 61,821,043 of record CM045765.1, read on the forward strand.
AAATGGGAGGATATGGGATGGAAGATAGGCGCAAAGATGAGAGAGACAAAGATTGAGGCCTTTGGGAAGCATCATTTTAGCCAAAGCCAAAAGTTACTAAATTAGCCAAAAGCCAACAACCCATACCAAAAAGTCAAAGATTCTCTTTTCTCTACTTTTGCACATCTTTTCGTAAAAAGCCAAAAAGTCATCCCAAACATACTAGTTTTTTTGAGTGACTATTTTAGCCAAATAGCCAAAAAGTTACTAAATTAGCCTGTTCCCAAACGAGGCCTGAATGTAAAGATTTGGAATAGAGAGAGAAAAGACCAAGAAAAGTAAATGGAGATCTCTTTAAGTCTTCTGTTACTCTTTTGATAATATTTTCATTTATGATAAGAAAAAGACCTAATTTTAAAAGAAACTAATATATACATGTTTTCTTGCCAAACACACAATGACTTGAAGTCTTCCTAAGAACAAAAACAATGTGTGACAGCTTGGAGTAAAGTTAAATATATAAGAGAAAGAGGCTAAAAATTTATGATAAATTGATAAATACAATGGTTCTCACACTCACATAGGTTAACACTGAAGTATTCCTAAGAACAAAGAAAAGGCTTGATGGATGAAATCAAATATACAATTAATATTTATTCAATCGGATTGATTGACGTATGAATACCATTTATCGGCTACCAATCGTAGAACTACAAAATTTCACACACAACAACCATTGTCGATTGTTAGTTTGTTTGAAACCATTCCTACCTTGATTATTCCCAAATAAACTTAAAATAAACATGTGGAAGGCAATACTTTATCTAGATTCAACAACATCTGTAGTAATCAAAATAAATCCCTTTTCTATGTATTTGATTTCATTGAGATATGAGATTTACAAAAAAATTACACGCAATTGCACATTCACAATTCCTAATGTATGAATTTATAGCATGTGATAACTTAATACAAAATTATGTAAATATCCAAATTAAATGCTTTAAAGGCTTACAAGTTACAAGGGTTGGAACTCTATTACAAAAGGAATGGGACTCTATGTCATGTCCCGGTCGTTTAATTCCACTGAGTATGTCCTTGGACTTATCATTTTCTTTTTGGAATCTAAAGTGTCGTAGATATGTTAGTGTTTGAGAACTAAACTTGGTTTAATCTTCTTGACGCTTGAGCAAGTTAGAAGTTTTGAGTTTTGGGCATAAAGATGAAAACAAAAATGTGGAATCACTTTAGAAAAGATTAGGCTTGATTAGGTGTTGTTGTACATGTGACATGTAGGCCTACATGTATAAATTAATGTAGTGGAAAAATGGGTTGGGTTTAGGGACCCAAACGCAAAGGTTGGCCTAAAGACGTGCGGATTGAGACAACAAGAGAGTTTGGTTCTCAAGTAGGGACCACACGCTCACCAAAGGTGTAACAACCCCAACTTGTGATTAGCTAATAATCCTTGATTAAGAATGCCTAACAAGTAATCAAGATGAAATCCTAAGTTAATTGCATGTGTTTTGTGTTATTTGTATTTATATATGTCTAACGAAAAATATCTATTTGAATTTCTGCTTTTATATGCAAATCAAGGCCTCATTTGATCCTAAAATTGACTTTATGTGTTATTTAGAATTTTAGAATTTTATGCAAAGTTTAATTGATTTCAATTTAGAACCAAATAATTAGAATAAATTAGATTAAATTGCTGCTGCTTTAATTAAGTCCACTAATCAAGCCTATATAGCTTATACACACACTAGAGCTTTTGTTCATCATTTCTTGAGGAGAAAACGGAAAGAGGGAGAGAGCTAGAGTGAGAGGAGTGAATTCAAGAAAGAAATGAGGAATTGCTAGAGAATTAAAGGTAAATTGGAGAAATTGAGCAAGAATTCACTAGAATTCAAGGAATTGAGAACCTTAGGTAAGAAATTCAATCTTTAAGCTTTTGTGTTTGACTTATTCAATGCATGAATTCAAGAGAAGTAAGTAGATTAACATGAGAATTAAGCTAAGATTGAAGAATTATAACTCAATTCCTACATGCATGCACATTTCATAGCATTTTGGGTTTTTTTCAAAAGAATTCCCACATGCATGGTCTTATCTTGGTTTTGTTATAAGAATTCAACATGTTTTTGAGCTAAATATCTCATTTGATAATGTTTGAAGGTTTGAGTTCATAACAAGTCACGATGTTATGCTTTCAAAATTTTAAGTTTGACTTTGAACAATTCACTTGCTTTTGGGCCTTGATTTTGCAAAATGATCTTTAATTCATAATATTTTACAAGTTTACAAGTGTTTTCTAAGTTTTGGGCCGTAAGAATGTGTTTTGATGTTTTAAAATTGAAGTTTGGAACTTAGAGAGCAATCTGAAAATTCTGAGACTTGCACTCTTCACTCAAGCGACTGAGTTCACGCCGAGCTTAAGAATGCGAGCTCCCAAGATTTTTAGAGTTGAGGGTTGGCTCGAGCAACAATATTCCGGCCGAAAGTGACCAATTTATAACCTTGGCTTGAGCAACCGGTTGTGCCTGCCGCAAAATGAGAGCTCCTTAATTTTTGCGTAATCAAGGTCCGCTTGAACACCAAAGTTGCACTCGAGTTTAACCGTCCTTGTTTTAGAAATTTTGACAAGGTCAAAGTGCATCCTTGCATCCTCATGACATCTAAGGCATTCTTAGGCCATGATTAAGAAAAGAAGGGAGGATAAGAGTTAGAATCAATGCTAAGAAAGAAGAATGATAAGTTAAGCACTTTTGGGGCAAATGTTCAAGTGCATCTCACGGTTTGTGTAGGTCATGCGTTAGCACCCACCGATTGATCTATTCTATCCAAGTGCTCTATTCTCATACCTGAGCTATCTGGAGTGATCGATCCGTTTCTATCCAAGTGCTCTATTTTGTTTCAACTATCCGTGAGTAATAACTCTATAAAGCTATGTTTGATT